>JARJDV010011117.1:0-11045 GCA_030264675.1 Anaulacaspis nigra | reverse complement strand
TTGTCATTTACTTTTTACGACAAATAATGGCTAATTTTCGAAGCGATTTTAACCAATAAGGCGTTAATTCTTTTCCAATTAAATACCTTAAATACATTGTTGATTTAATATAGATCTATAAGGCCCTACAACAAATGATTTAAATGAATATTTTCGATGATATTACAGATTTAAAAATTGCGGAATGTAGCGTTTGCGGTGGTACCGTGTAAATAAAATGTAAAAGAAAATTCAAAATTTAATATTGATATTACCAATTCTTTTATATTATTTTTGTTAATTTTACCAGTTGTACTAATTACATTCTAAGAAATTATACATTAAATTAAACCTACAAATAAAAAATAAATTGATAATTTTATTATCATTTTTACATTTTTTATAGCTCATTGTCTTGCTATTATTGTAATTATTTTTTTTAGTTCGTTGAACACTTTGGAAATGTTCAATGCAGCATTCATTTCAATACGTAATACGCGCACAAATGAATTTATAAATGCATTTCTGCTAGGTATAAAGTATGTAAATGAGTCGCGGCAACATTGCGGCATGCAAAGAAAGTAAAAATAATGCGAACCAGTTTGGCATTGTACAACGTCAGCTTTGCCACCAACGTAAAACCGGGTGGAGAATGCGAGGAAAAAGAGTTTAGAAAATTATGGAAATTTCACAACTAGTAGGACAAGAGCGGTTAAGAGAAGAGCCTTCTTTGCCCACATGATTTACATTTCAAATAGACTTTCTGAAGTTTACGCGCATTTACGTTTTAAGCCTCATTGGCAATCCCTCAAAATGTCGAATCGAAAAGAACAAACAAACCGACTAATGAAGAATGGATTTTGAGATTTTTCAACATATGCGCAAATATTTTCGTATGAGTTAAAACTTCTCAGTTAATTTTTAAATTAGTTTAGTACTCCAACAAGTTCAACTAGAGTTCTTGTTAACATTTTAATAACATGAAACTATTGTTGAAATACAAGACCGTAATAATGTTTGTTGCTTGTTTCGAGTACGTAAATAGAGTGAGGATATGAATAGGTGAAACTTGCCAAAACTTTGCCTCTATTATTACGTGTTGCATCCTATTCGTGCTAGTTTCTTTACGCGTTCTGAGTTATTAGAAAAGTTGGGACTTGAATAAATTAAACAAACTAAAATAAATTAAATATACCTACTTTTCTTTGTTGGCGTAATTAAGAAATAACATTTTATTGCATACTTTAAAGACCATTGAAAGTTTAGCAAGTGGTTAAATAATTCATTCTGATGAAAAATTTGTGATTACGAGAACTAGAAAAGTTTCTTGAGAATTCATTTAATGCACAAGCAAAAAATTAAAAGTTTTATACTTCATTTCTTTTGTCAATTTTACATCTCTAACCAAAAATTTAAATAAGTTGAAAATATCCACGAATTCAATTTGTGTACGCATTTGATATTCAAATATTTCAAGATATTTTGTATTCTGTTGCGCGCTCGCGCTCGATAAAAAAGAGCACCTACAATATGTGAATTTCCATTCATTTTGCGCATTTTCTTTTTTGTTATAAATATATACAGAACAAGCCGCAAACGTAAATAGCGCCAAAAGGACACTGCGAATGCTTTGAAAAAGTGCAGAAAATGCAATTTCTACTTGTTGTACAAAACAACAACTTCAATAGCGACGCAAGCAGCACGGAGAACAAACGTGTTTCATTAGCGGGGGTGGCTGTGTTGTCATTCGAATGAGTAGTATGGAGCGGAGGAATAAAAATCCCGAAGCAAATACATGCTCACTCACTTTCAGTCACTGAATAGAAGGAATGCTATGCGAAGCAGCTGCAGGTTGAAAGCGCAAACAGAAAATAGGCGACATCCGGTTTCCGGCATGTTCGCCGTTCGTTGGTGAACTGTATGTAATCTTATAAGTTTATATTCACAACAAACACACACACGCACACACAACACACAGAGGGTGTGCAAGACGCCCCCGGAAAAAATAATGTCACGCCACTAACTTCCTGTTTTAAATTGCAAATTTCGGCAAACAGATTGCGCCACTTCAGTTGCAAGCAAGGGGTGGTTAGTCGTGCAAAAAGAAACAGACCGTACAGTTTACCTCACTAAATTTGCCTTCACTTTGTGTCGTCCTCGTTTGCAATTTTTGATACTAAACTATATTGTTTTTTTCGACGACGCAGCCCAATGGGGTTGTATAAATTTTACAAACAAATTTGTTGTCCTCCATGTCTCTTTAGTAGATCATAAATTTCGCAAGAAATGGTTCTTATAATTTACTAAGATGTTTATGTGAGGAAAATGTTATTTTGGGTTATATTTATTTTGTCTTTCGAATTATATAAATTAATCAGAAAATATATGTAAGTACTTGCGTAAAAAACGAGGAAAATTTTCAACTTCCTGTTCAGCCAAGAACGAATTGGGAAGTTTTGGAAATGACATACTTCATTCGTCGGTGACACATTTGCGACATTTTTAATATCTTCGACTTTTGCTCGCGCGAATCTGGGAAATGAAAAGAATCCGGAGATTTAAGATCTCCTTCGTATGAATGCATAAGCCATGATGACAAGACGGCGACATTGGTGGCGGCAGTGAAGTTATTCCGACTGTGTGCCTTATCCCATTTTCACAGTCAGACACAGCAACCCGGAACTTAATGCGTCGGTCCGCACAATCGTGCAGATTACCTACGTGCGAGCGTATTCGTTTCATTAAATAAGGCATAGAAAGGAAAGTAATAAAAATGTAAAAATTTGTTCGCTAATATTCTGTCTAACTGATAACATTGTTAATTCGGTAATATATAATATGTAAAATTTTGAAAATATTTACAACTTTTCAAATTAGTTAACAATATATTAATTATTAAATTTATTAAGCGGTTTATTGCTACAACCAAAAAACTTAGCAGGAAATAATTATTTATGATTATATTGTACATAACACATAATATATTCTTTGTAACAAATTTTAATCATATTCCTTACATCTCTATTGGAACCAATCGTGCTAACATGGGGATATAGCTCAGTGGTAGAGCATTCGACTGCAGATCGAGAGGTCCCCGGTTCAAACCCGGGTGTCCCCTAATTTCGTTTTGTTCTTGGCTCATTCATTTCACTTTATTATCGTGTTGGATGTTAATAAACTTTATTGCAATGAGTAATAGTTAATAAGGTTATATAACGAATTGCACACATTGAAACTAGTTCATTTACGTATTTAGGTCGTGATAAGGATACTTCTATGCTCGGATACGGGCAGATACGGAATATATAAATCATTATGACGGCGCAACGCTAAGAGTAAATTAAACGCGGACGCCAAATTTGTGATAATCCTTTTGCACAACAAACGTAACCATAGTCCTTACAAATTGCGGATTATTGCGCAACCGTAGCGTGCTTACAAATTATCTCTAATTTAAATCCCGTGTTCGACAACCTGTTTACCATGCTTTCATAAGTGACCAGCGTACTCTCTTACCAGCTACCCTTCGCTCACGTTTAAGTTAATAAGTGACCGGTCGACCTAATCTTCTAACAACATACTCAAGGGGGAAATACATCTTCAATACTAGGAATTAAATTTAATTTTCGAAATACAAGAGAAAATCAAAATATATGAATAACCAGATTAGTAGCAAAAGTGAAGATTCCTGATAATATTAATTAGGAGTA
The DNA here is from genome assembly GCA_030264675.1 of Anaulacaspis nigra. Classification (NCBI taxonomy): domain Eukaryota; kingdom Metazoa; phylum Arthropoda; class Insecta; order Coleoptera; family Staphylinidae; genus Anaulacaspis; species Anaulacaspis nigra. The sequence continues at coordinate 7,356 of JARJDV010011117.1, read as the reverse complement.
AATCTAAAAGGACTAAAATTAGAATATAAACTTTTAATAGTTTATTGTTTATACATGCTAGGATAGAGGGCGCGTGCTCTAGAAATGGCCGCTGGAAGTTATATTCGCAATGATCAAAATTCTATAATTGTTTAATTATAATGGGGAAAATAACAGCGAAGATTAAAAATGTGATATCAGTGCTGAAGTGTCATACAGAAATATTTAACAACCATCGTTTCATCACGGAAAACAGAATCACAGAAGAGAAAGAAACCGTATGGTTTTGAGGTTAGATCTTCCACTTTGGAATATCGTGTCACATCACATGGCATCGCCCAGACATTACATAAAATGTTCAAAATTTCTCGAATATAAAGATTTGACGATGTAACTTGAGATGGTAAGTTTTTATAGCTCAAGATGTGTAAATAAAGATATTTCAATAATTTATTGTTTATATATGCTGCTGTATTAATTATTATTTATTCAAATAGTAGCAATTGGAATATTAAACGAGCGTATTGAAACTGTATTTGTCATTGGATAGCATACTAAGCACCGCGTCAAATTCAATTATTCGGTAAATATCTGCATGCGATTGTAATTGAGTAGGGATATTCATGTTTTTGGCGGCCGAATGGAAGCGATTCACTTCAGATTTGCATGTGCAAGTCGAATGCGTATTACATATAGCTGCCAACTAATACTCATAATATGGCAATTGGAAATTTGGTTTAGCTATCGACTGTACGTCCGTACAGCGCGATTACATTTCCTATTAGTCTTGTTAGTATGGCTTGTTCTAGCACAACTGGAGAATCATCACTGTCCACTGCTGATATGACACAATGAATCCAATTTCATATGAGCATGACATTCATAATTATGCATGCATCAAGTGTGATTAAATTGCAAAATCAGGTCTTGTAACATTTATAAATAAAATGTTTAATATGTGTGCTTCACACTAATTATGTCAAACAGTTGTGGTCAAAGGAGGCATCATCAATAGTGGGATATACCTACTATCAGAATTGGAACTCATTTGGAGTGTTTGCTCATTAAACATTGTCCAAGAGTAAATATTTGTGCGGACAAACAGGTAATAATGAGGTGATAACAATAAGCAACTGCTTGCCGATGGCAAATTGTTATTGTTAAATACCGCACAACGAATTGGACGTAAACAGGCATGGTCTGCCAATTAGTGCACGTAATAAAAGTATAAGTATTACGAGCGTCATTCAACTTTCTTGATGCGTCCCCTACTTTGGACTTAATCAAAGCACAAAACACTCAAAGGGCGATTATCTTCGTGTGCAGAAGGATAATAGCATTGCGGTAATTTCCCGTTCCTGTGCGCGTTACGCTGCAACCTCCTTTCAGTTCATTATCCAGAAATTCTTTTGCGAACACTGAACACGAGCACTGTCATCATTTTAATGTCTTCATCATCGCGAGCCGCTTTCTGCTATATTCTCTGTATTACACTAAATATTTGAACAAGATTTTACATTATCTTTATGGCATCAGGTTAAGAGTTACTATTTAATTGTCAAGTTTAATGAAATTACAATTTTCATAAAAATTAATACTTATTAACTAAAAAATTACTTAGTACTTAACTTACTTTAAAATGTTTGGTTTTTGCGCGTGCGCCGAGATGGCACCGCCAGTTATATTCGCAACGATCAAAATTCTATAATTTTTTCAAAATTCTATAACAGCGAACATTAAAAATGTGATATCAGTGCTGAAGTGACATAACCATCTTCTCATCACGGGAAACAAAATCGCAGAAGAGAAAGAAACTGCATGGTTTTGAGGTTAGATCTACCACTTTGGAATATCGTGTCACATCACATGGCATCGCCCAGACATCAAATAAAATGTTCAAAATTTCGCGAATATAAAGATTTGACGATGTAACTTCAGATCGTAAGTTTTTATGGCTCAAGCTATGTAATTAAAGATATTTCATTAACTAAAAAATGCCCAGGTATTTTTCAAATAAAAATTTATTGGATAATTGTATTAATTTTTGTATTTAAATATGTCTCATTCTAGGAACTTTTTTAAAAATGAATTTTTCATAATTTTTCTTTTTTTTATTCAATCAATTTTTAAATTTTTATCTATTTTAAAAGGGAATTTATCTATTAACACTATAAATAATCAGGAATCGAAGTACAGTTTGAATCACATTGAGACTGCAGTGAAAAACGAAAATGTATAATTTACTGTAGGTGGGTAAATAAATTGTGAACTGCTACAAACATGTAGATTTATGCGTGCAACTAGGAGCCAGCTGGTGATGGTTCGAATGTTGTTGATTCCTACTGCGTATTCTACTCTGGTACATTACATGCATACATTACATGCTGAGATTTATTTTATTTTTTTGGCATGCATTTTTAAGCGACTGTGCGCTAAAATTAACACTTTTTCGATGTAATGTTCTCAGCGTATTGCATTGCCAACTCGACAAGAACAACTGCTAGCGCAAACAGCGAGTGCTGATAAAACAAAGAAAAGAAATTTAAACAAATTAAAATTTTATATTATCTGCATTGCATTATTACGTTCGCAAATATAAAGTTTTTACTTTGGTAATTATTTACAAAACTTAAAGTTTTATGTTGCTATATATGATCGAAATATGATTGGTATTATTCCTTTACACTGCAAACATTAATTCTCCTTTCTTCTAATGCGTTTGCTGTCCGCAACAATACAATTCTTTAGCATTTCCGCAATTTGTACTACGCTAGCAGGCTTCGGCAAAGTAAATTACATTTCATTTCGGGCGCGCATTCGCGCTATAATTATATTTGCTGCATACAATCTCAATGTAGCCAATACGAAAATCAAAGAAACGATTATATTTCGAATAAATGCGTTCAATTAAAAAGGCTATTACTACAAATCGACGTTGTTCAACGAGCAAATCGAATGTTCATAAAGCAATTTCATTTCCAAGATTGTCAATACATTAAGTTATTGATTGAACTTTATTCAATCTGATTCGCCATTGTGAATAAAGTATTAAATTAATGTTTATTGATTTGTGGAATAGTAGGTTTATTTTTTAAAAAGGCATTATGCAAACATTTAATGCATTTAATATAATTTCACGCATTTCACGAGGAAAATGATTTCAATCTTGTTAAATGCGTGCAAACATGTGTTTCATGTGGAAAGAATACAAATAAAGTAAATAATGTAATGCAAGCAGTGCATTGCAAATAAAAATGATTTATGCTTCACTTCCTATTTCCGCACAAGTAAAAATTTTAATGTTATTGTCAGTAAACCTTTTGTAGTTTTCTTAATGTTGCAATTTATAGGAACGAAGAAAAATCTTGTGTAATTATATATGCAAATCAATTTCAACCTCTATTTCGTTAAGATTGAATACAACTAAGTACGTAATTGAAAAGTTTAATGCTGTAACTGAGATGCAAATTGCTCTTCAACCAAAGTTGCGAAGGCTTCAATAAAACTCGAGAACGAGTCTTATTAGTGCAAATTTGAAGAGATGTAATACTGGTAAAGTATTATTGGAGTTTAACAACTAGTTCAATCATAATTAACGTCCAGGCCACAAGAAGAAAGAAAACGATATACAAATTTTTAATAATTTAGGATTATTACAAGTTCTAGGAAATGAAATGGCTATAAAACAAATTTAAATAAACTGCTGACATGGCTATTTTTACATCCGTCTTAAAAATAGAACGAATTTTGGTCGAGTCACAATGGCGCACCACGTTAAATCAAGCAGAAAGCCATTTGCGAAATTGAACTCCATACGAGAATAAACAAACGATTGGTGAATTTTATTTATAAACATATTCGATGGACAAATATCATCCGACTAATAAATTGTATTCGCGGCGCGCGTGTTACTAAATTTATACACGCGCTTATTTCGCACCAGTTCTCCTGTTTCTTCAGCTGTTTGCCGAATGGATATTGATTTTGTTCATCTTTTTGCAAGCGATATACGCGAATCAAATTGCTTTTCACTTTTTCAGGTGGCAACGCTTCGAGGTAAAACGTAGTCTGGCGAATGAGAAATCACGAAATTCGTGACATCGTTTAAATTGACCAAACTACGGAAATTCCAACTCGGCTATTTCATCAGGTAGCTTCAGGAGGACAAACTTGTTACCAGGCGTGTGTAACTTATATGTTTGCGACGGGAAAAGCTTTGAACGATTGCTCACTCTCTGAATATGCACCATTTACTTTATTAGGTTAGTTTTGATCTTTACACGCGTTACATCATCATCTCATGAAATTGACACACTAGTATCAATAGTAGTTGAATATATATTAGTATTTATTTTAAATATTTACGAAAAAATTAGGATTTTTAACGAGAGATCTTGAGAACAATTATTTATCATTACAGTAAGGTGACCAACTGTACTCAGTTAATAAGTTTTATACACTTTTTTCGCAAACCGTACTCTTTTCAAATCCTGTACTCTGAAAGAACTCATTGGCATAATTTTATACTCATTTTTAGTTCTAAACCATTGCACAAACGACAATCCCAGAATAAAAAATAAATTTTTAAAAGAAGTTAATTTTTTTTAAAATTTATATGTATATATCAAAGAATGGATAGTGAATTTTTAAGCATTTAATTGGTTCAAATGGACCCTTATAAATAGTAAAATTGAATGGAAAGAAGTTCCTCCAACAGTCATATTTGTAATGAAGGAAGTAACAGATATTGTTACTAATGACAATTTTCTCTTGGAAGAAACTCGAAGAGTAAATTTATATTTAAATGAAGAAATATTCAAGAAATAAAACGACGAAAAAATAGAACTTGACAAAGATAAACAAATCCTTCGGCATTTTAGAGTAGAACATATATTGTCCAGGCACTAATGCTGTTGTTAAATGGTATATTTTTATTATATGATTTTTAAATTTGACTGTTAAGAGATGCAAAATGAAAATTATTCTGATTTAGCAAAAAAATCTACTTCACAGAAAAATATGTTTTTAAAAGGAAATAAATTTTTATTATTTCTTTCTCTGTATTCTTTTTTTGAACAAAAAATAGTTGGTCATCTTAAGTAAAGCCAATATTATTCAAACATTTTTAATAAAATTTATATTTGTGTTTTGTATAGCCTAACAATGAAAGGTAATTACGCCGTAAAGCGAATCCGTTTAGCGATATATGCGAGTGAATCATGTTGGCAGGCAGGAAAATTGTGAATTGCAAGAAGATTAATCATTCACAATTCGTCGATGATGTATCGCAGTTCATGAGGACAGTCCGCGCGGCACACGATAGTATAATAGCGCTTGTCATTCTACACGCAAGTGCGCAAACTATGCTGCAAATCGTTGGACCATTTAGGCGTGCATTTACATTGAAAACTGTACGATTGCCGACGCTCTGCGCGCCTGTGAGAGATGACGATTCAATTAATGTTTTCGTTTGTTCTGAAATCGTGTTTGCACAATATATCACTCAACTGTACAGCACAAAACTTTTGAACGCGGGTGCAATTCAATGTACTCCAAGAATGAAAATGCATTCAGTCATTCATTCATTCATTCATTCGCATGCATATGCTATTAATTTTAATGACTAATTATCATATTACATTAAACTAATTGCAACATTCGAAAAACATCTTTGATGCTGGCTGATTTATTTCGCTTCGCTTTGGTGCTGCTACTTCTTGTCGTGATACTTATCTATGTACTTAGGTAAAAAGTCACATTCATATTTTAAAGCATTGTAAAAAAGAGCTCGGATGATGACAGGGAAGCGAGGACGGCGAATCAAATGGATGGCAAGCACTTATGAGAGAGATCATACGTTGAAGTGAAAAAGAAGAAATTTGCTTCTCATTACTTAAAACGCAAAGACGCAGGGAAGCAGGGAGCATACGTTCACTTAACGTTTCCGAGGAAACGAGGGATGCCATGATATGCCAAGACATTTCTGTCTTGCGATACAGGATATTGAGGAGGACAAAGTTCTTTCATTGTTTAAGAACTGCTTTACTTTCAGCATTAAAAATGTCATTACACACAGTTTCAAAAGGGCTTTAACATTTCATGTATTTATTTTTTTGATGGATACCTAAAATTACCTACTCATTTTTAAAGTTCTTCAGTTATTCTTTGCAGCATTTAACCCGAATAATTGCACATCTATTATTCTATTACCCGTATAATTACATATCTATATTAATTGTGTAATAGTTAATGTAATAACAATTTAACAGATAATCACTTAATCAACGTCAATGTCACTGATAAGAGATCAATTCTCGCAATCAGGATTCGATTAGTTAAAATCAAGGTATAATTTACTTGATTGCTGAATTCAGACAGCTCTTGTTATGACTGTGATTTATAATACGTGATACCCAGCTGTCATTCTTAGCTTCCAACATTCAATTTAATGAAAGTGAAGTTTATTAAGATTTGAATTAAATGATGCGCTATAGTTTCTTTACCTCAAATCACTACTATGTAAATAAAAAATTTTAGGATATTATATGTTTATAAACCCTAAGATTATCTAATGAAACAGTTGAATATTAATGACATTATTATATTTATTTAAAGATTGACTTTTCATTATTGTTTCATTATTTAAAGTTTTGTAGAAGTACAATTTTAAAATTCAGAATATACGAGAGGCACATATAAACTACTATATAAAACTCGAGTGCGCCCACTGGCAAGCACACCAGGCCCCGGGGGGATTCGAACCCCCGATCTCCTGTTTACTAGACAGGCGCTTTAACCAACTAAGCCACGGCGCCACATATGTGTTTGAATATTATTAACTTATTCGCTATTTATTATTTTAATATTTCATTAAAACGAACGTAAAATTCAGGTTCCACCGAGATTTGAACTCGGATCGCTGGATTCAAAGTCCAGAGTGCTAACCATTACACCATGGAACCGATGATTCGAGTATTTATTTTATAATTGCTGTTCTGAATATAATATAAAACTATTTATGCTCAATAGGCAAATGCTTGCAAAACATGCATTAAATGTATTTCTTTATCATAAAACAATTTGTACGTACGAGGTCAAGTGATATTTTGAGCAATACTCATTTTGATTTTAAGACTTTAGCATAAAACAAATTGACTCGCAAATTGAATTCACAATTGCTTTTACATGAGTATTGGAAAGTAATTTGCCGAAATATTTTAGACATATATTTTAAATATTAATAACGAAATTAATAATATTCCTGCAAAATCAGCTTAATGGTTGCAGTGCTATCACCTTGTTAGCCGTGATCGTCTAGTGGTTAGGACCCTACGTTGTGGCCGTAGTAACCCAGGTTCGAATCCTGGTCACGGCAAT
>JARJDV010011115.1:0-13190 GCA_030264675.1 Anaulacaspis nigra | reverse complement strand
GGAAAGATGCGAGCGCGTGTAAATGATGAGCCCACTATTCCAGTTTTCACTTTATTTCCACGTTTGTTGTTGTTTTCTACCAATCCCAGCCTTCATTGGCATTTCGGAGAGTATGTTCAGCAAATTAAAACTTTTCAAACAAGTTTTGGACGCATCCAACCAATGTGCATGTCGGAAGAGTGCGCACAAAAAAGCTCGAATCAAACAAGCTATATTGATTTCCCGTAGTGCAATGACAATGATTAGGAGTGTTTTGACAAATGCAAAAATGCTTTGTTCGAAATGAGATGAATGCGTTTTGGAAAAAAATTCGCAGAGCATTTCATCTGCATTTCCACATGATGAAAAACATGACATAATCCAAAACTTTAGCAGCCGTAAATAAAACGTCAAAAAATTGCACAGCATAAAGAAATGTAAAGAAAAAATAAACTCGTTTTTCCTGCTGCTGAAGCAGTGAAGATATATTGGCGAATATGTGGGGAAATTGGGAGGAAATACAGTGACACAAATTGATATATGCACAGCAGATAAAAGTGGCGATATGCATGTTTTTACATCCCCTCCGAAATGTCGTGCTGTAATTCTATCTGTGGATCTTTGAAACGCAGAAGAAGTGTCAGCGTCTTACTTGTGCCCGTTTCGTGCGCAGCGTGCCGCCGCCGCCACCGCCACTTTTTTCCGGTATCGTACAGGAAGGATATTCCGCGTACGGTGTGACGCATGAATGTGAGTTTGAAGTTTGCCTTCGCTTTACGGACGCATTTATTTCGAAAAGAGCGTTGGAAGGAGGAAGAGGAAGCAACGCACGCGCCATCCTTGCAGATTTATCACGCGGCGAAAGATGATGGCGGATGACGTTAGCCACGTGTCACACGTCGCTGCTGCAGGAGGAGACTAACCGGAAACTCGTTCTTGGCGTGCGCGGACGCCAAAAAAAGTAGCACACACGTGTAATAGTTGTGTGCGCGCATCGAGAGTGAGTCACTTTTGTTGCGCTTATTTCGCGAGCGCGCATTGTCGAGTCAGACTCGTATTTGTTTATGCAAATAAAAATGCATTTCCATTGCATCTGCATTCGTATTGTGCATTTAAGCTCGGCTTGCGCAAACAAATCCGCAGCGCAAATAGATCGCAGACAAAAGCTCGACGAAAATAAACGGAAACTTCTCGATATGTGTGCTACGCGCGGCACTACGAATATATGCGGCAAAGGGAAAGGGCATGGCTAGCAAAAAAGGATAAACACAAACTGCATGCAACAGCAGAGTTCTGCTACGTAGGTAGGTAGGTAAGCGGGCGCGAATGCGCGTAAACAGATCAAGTTTTTACATCATTGCGGGTGCCGCTCGCTCCAATTAGCGAGGCAAAAGCAATACATAAAACAGACAAATTAAAATTAACGAGTTCGTTACGCCGAACGAGATGCACAGCGAAGATGGGGAGAAAGAACGTAAACCGAATGCTTGCGGATTCCACGCGATCCGCCGTACAACAATAAGTGAATGTGATGCAAATGTGTACGCGAACGAGACGCGAGAGTTGAGAGAGAATGAACACGACGAGATGAGATTATTCTATTTGGATAATATACACACATATAATCATCCTCGTTTTCTCAATTGTATCGAGTAGTCGTTGCAGCGCTTCGCGTTTTCTACCGGAATTATCTCTAGCGCGTCGAGTTCACTTTTATTTCTTTCAGTTCGTTTTCTGCGACTTCGCTTCCGGTATTCGTATCTATCGAGTTCGCTGCTTTATTCTGCAATATTTTCCATGTAGCCGGCACAAATCGAAAGACGGAAACTTTGATATTACGGTTTTCTCTTGAACGCATCACAATGCAGTGCACACATGAGCGAGGCCGCTTGTACGATGAAACATAACGATAATTTATGAACGAATAAAAAATGTACCAACTTATAATGCTGCTCTCTACTCGAAAGCAGCGTGTGTTGTTTGCATAGCTGTCGGATAAAGTCGTTAAATGCGGAGAAAAAAGGAATTTTCTCTCGTCGCTTTGCTTGTTTTACTTCGTGGCGCTCGTGCTCGCCTTATTGGTTTGGAAGTGAAGAAAATTTATGCATTCAGTTCGCTTCAATTCGCAAATAAACGAATACACAAATATTTACATGCTGCCGCCCCTCGCAAGTTAGCAGTGCACATATACACGTTGCTGTGTTCGTACCGCATCTGAACCGGGTAGTTATTGTCGGCGGTTAACGCGCTCTCGCTTTGCCCCGAAACGCAACGACGGCGGTGGCGGTGTTGGTGGTGTTGGTGGGTGTTTTATAAATATATCGCCATCCATTTAATAAACCATGAAGGTAAATACGTTAACTTCGCCTCGCGGCCTCATAAATTTTACTGATCATAAAATTATTAGCTCGCTTGCTCGCTGGTTGGGCGCGTGCATAAATACTTCTTTCCTTTCGGAGGCGCAGCATTCCGCCACTACAGCCGGCAGCACTTCGTCTTCGGACGATATTACGAGGGAAACACGCCGGAGCGCATTATTTATGAGCGATGTCGGGCGCAATTGCAAAAAACTATTACTTTCTGTGCTCGCGAAACGCGTTTTTTCCATTCCGCGAGCACCCGCCACACTCCTTGCCGCGCAAAAATACCCAGAGAAAACATATGATTTTCACTCACCGTTTCTTTATTCGTCTGACACTTCTTCAGGACCAAATCCAGCCATTCCCATTGCTTGCGCGCCTCCTCGTCGCCGTCGCCCTTCTTCATCAGATTCGTATTGAGCACGACGATCTGCAGCTTGAGCGTTTTCCTCTCGATCAGGTAATAGCCTCCTGTAACAAGCAAAAAAAGTAATTGAAAACACTGAGATTTAATCCACGTTTTAAGGCACACTCAGTAGGTGGCTATTTGCGCGGCGGTAAATGTTGAAAAATTATTAGGTTTTTAACATAAAAAGGAGCGACCACATTGATCACGTTAGGAAGACGAGCGCGCGAGACGACGCGATTGAAGTAAACCCAGCGCGTCCTAATAAAACCAGTGGCGTGCAACTAGCTGGGCCGGGCTATTCCGTGTGATTTACGGCTAAAAATTACGTTGATAAATAATTCATGCCCGAACTAGGGCAACCGGAACGAGGCGAGAGAGGCGGCGCCTAAGCCGGCGGGCGCATCGCAATGCTTGCGGAGATGCTGTCCGGAGTACGTACACTGCGAAACGCGTGTAAAAAGGAATAAAAGTGGCTGGAGCACAAAAAAACGTAGGGTTGAAAAGAAGCTGTTCCAAGGTGTTTTTTGCGTGAATAAGCGAGGCACGCGCTACTTTCTTCTCGCCGTGAGAAAATAAACTCGTGCGCGCCCAAAGTATTATTACGAAAATACTGCGTGAAATTACTTTATTACTCAACGCTCACCCCCAGCCACCGCCACCGCCACGGCGCCACCGGTTCAATTTGCAAGCGGTCACCGGAATGTAATGATTTCGCAATCGAGCGAATTGATTTCCAATCTTCTGGAATCGCATACATTCGCACAAGTTGGCGGGTGCGCGTTCAAAGAAGATGCCAATTCAGAAATGTTTTCAATGGCGCAAGGAAAGCGGCGGCGGCAAGGGTGCACGTGCGCCACCCTTCGTGTTTGTTTGATTTACACGCAGTTGGCACACTGACACCGCGTGAGGCGGAAAGTGTGTGTAACCCACATTTCCATTCATTTACATTTCCGACATTATTGCGCTCGCGATGCGAGGAGCGCACAAATTGGGTGTGGGAACGCGTGTTATAAAACGCTGAACGTGCCCATTGCCATCATGCTTTTAAAGTATAAATATTTCAATTCTCAAATGTAAAACAGCGCCGAGTGCGCACTGGATTATTTATTAAATTACACGCAAATGCCCGTAAACACTTCCGAAGTATGCTTAAACTTTTATAATCTGTGGCAAATCCTCAAATCATTTTTATTTATACCGCTCTCCCGCTATGGCAGATTATAATTTTTATTGCATCCCCATGAGTAAAAGTTACTTTAGTTATATATCTTCTAAATGAATAAGTAAGTAGTTGCAAAGTTAAGCAACAAGATAGACACTTTGATTGTTCGATGTGCATGACTAAGTTTACCGAATAATAAATTTCAATAAGTCAGAGCGAGCGATGCTAGCAAATGGCCGAACAAACGTAACACGAAGGTGTCCCTCGAAATAGAAGCGCACGTGCGAAATGAGGACACCGGTGGAGGCGGCGCGCGGCGGTAGACCTTCGTTTAGTCAGCAGGAACACGAAAGACGGCTGACGCCACGCGGCTCGTGCCATTCAGCGTGTTTATGACGTGTCGGCGTAAGGTTTTGGCCCGGGAAAAGGCCATAGGGCTCCCTCGGGACGTCCATCCAGGCCACTTCGCCGGCCAATTGCTGCTGTTGACTGCTGCCAAACTGCCGTCTTCAGCAATGTGCTGCACACATGCACCGCGAGCAACAACAACGCCAACGCGACTTATTTAACTCTGCGCTCATGTGTGAGCGGCGAAGCGAAAATTGCAAAAAGTCTGCCCGTGCACACACGGAACAAACGCGGAGTGTCAAACGCGAGGAAATGGGGGGCCATTTGCCAGCAGCACGCCAAGATTTGATTCCAATTCGGGTGTCATCAAGAGTGCGCCCTCGCCGTCCCCCACGTGCGCATGCAGCAGGCATCGCCGAAGAAAACATTTTGCTTACGGTCAAATTGCGTTCGGCACGTATAAAATTTTATTTTCCTATCAGTTTGCTGACTGTTTCATTCATGCTGCTCGGGGAGTTGACGAGCAAAAAGATATTTCGCAAAAGACGAGTGTAAACAAACAAACACGACTAACGCGAATGCACAAAACGAAAACAAACAACATTTACGCATTTCGCATGCGCCCGGAAATAAACACAAACATAACAAATAAATAATAAATGACCACTATTGCCGTGCGCCGTACACCTGCGTGTATTTCGGCTTGCTTCCCACCCTGGAAAACAAGCATCGAAACAGGGCTAGGCGAGATGATAACGAGCAAATGCGAGCGCGTTTAAATGGCTCATTGAAGTGGGCGTACATGCACACTTGACGTGCTCATCAGCGATGCGATGATAATTCTGAGAGCAGAAATGCGGAAATTGTACGCGCTCGTCGACCGCCGCCGATAATTAAAAACGTTAAATTATTTACGTGTAATCAATTTGCGCCATTACAATAATTGGCGAATTTAATTGAACCGAATTAGTGTCGGACGCAGCGCGTATATCGTTTCGTCGGGTGGTTGTTTAACAATTGCTGTGCAATTGAATTTGCGGACTTTACTCAAGCGGGCGGCTGATTGCAAACGAAATTCGGCTGTAATGGCCTGTTGAACTCGAAACGATGCTTGTTACATTTACACGCTGCCGCCCGCCGGAAATATTATTGAATGTGATGTATGTGCGCGCTGACGAATGCACGAGGGGGGCAACGGAGGCGGCGGCGATAGCGGTGGCGGAGCGGTGATGAAGGAAGGGCTTTGTTTGCCGGACGGCGGGCTGAAACAATTTATCAAAATCCCAGCGGATTATGGCGGAAGCAATAACAATAATTTGGAAATTTAGATAAAATCATTTATTCGAGGCTTTTTCTTGCAGCTGGCGCGAAGGCGGCGAGGTTTTTATCTTGATACACCGAGAACGCCGGCGTTGATAAATGGTCCTCGGCTCGTTCGTTTCTCTTCTCCGAGCGCGCGCGCACATCTCACCAAAAACTCAACTTTTTTGCCCCGACCGCTTGATGTTCTCTTCTTTGGCACGTCCATAACTCGCGCTGTCTTAAACATTATCATTATCACAGTGTACAGCTCGTAATTAACAAATTGAAATTTGAAAGTCAAGTGCGCGAATTTCCCAGCGCATGAGAGCAAAAATGTAAAGCAGCTGTTTAGGCGGAGGCGGCGAATAGAAACGCTCACCATTCATCTTCAACTCACCCGGCGCAATATGAAAAACTACGGAAAGCGCACACTTTTTGCTGCAGAACGCAAACGCGCGCGCGCGCTCGCGTACAAATGAAGTGTACTTTTTGCAATTAATCTTTTCCGTACTCACGGCGGGTGGCTCTTGCAGGCTCGCGGTGACCTCAGCAGCTCACCAGACACTTGAGAATACGAATACGGCAAACAATTTGCGAATAGGCTTGGCGCGCGCACTAAAAGTTTGCGCACTTTGCGCGCGAGCGCTCAGTAGTAATTTTTGTTTCGGGAAGTGTTTGTGCGAATGTGGCAACAAAGTTAACTTAAGACTTTAATATCGCTGCGCGCGCAGTTTGCAAGTTAGTCGAAATGTTTTGCTTGCTTTTTTCCACTCGTCGTCGAGAGAGTGGAAATGAAAATGATGTTTATTTAATTTGCGCAAAGTGTCGCTAACAAGACCGGCTTGTTTCTTATCGCATTAGCATCGGCGGCGGTGGCGGCGGCAGCAGCAGCAGTAGCAGCAACAGCGTTAGCAAAGGTGTATTATGTGTGCGCGTTCATAAGTCTTATGACAGTGGCGTTCGTCGGGACACAAGACTGCAGCGGCGGCCGTAATTTTCCTTTACGGTTTGGCGGCTGTTCGAAATCCAATCCATTAACGAATAAGAGCGCGTGCACCACCACAGAAATGTAGTTGGTTTCGGTCTGATGCGAGCCACAAAATGAAATTGCATTGCTGCACATCGAACATACCATACCATACCATGCTACCACGCATTACCATCACCCCCGCCTCGAAAGATGGGTGCCTGATAGCAAGGCTATTTTGTGTTGTGTATTTTGCCTTAATAAGGAAAACACACATCGCCAAGACTGAAATTTTCACATGTCATTTCAATAATGCATGCAGCTCGACATCATCCGCTTAATTGAAATTAATAATTTAGAGTGAATTACTTACTTGACATGGAAACGCGCGACAGGAGCGTTTATTTTTAGCTATGTAAATAAATTCTACATGCGCACAAGCGCTGTATGCATTCAAATGCGTAAACTGCCGGTGAAAACAGAATTGTACAGTATTGTAGCAGGAAACGCATTCAATACGGGCAGAGTCTGCTGCTGTGCCGTAGCAACTTTTGTATAAGTTCAAACGTGCGCGCGCGCGTGTCATACGAGGAAGTGAAACTAAGCAAATGATCACTTACGAAATTGACGGTTTTGAGTAAACTCAATATCTACTTTTGCTGCTTTGCAGTGAAAACGCTTCGGGCGTATGCACTGCAGACCGAGTAGGACTCGAGGGAGAAGTAAATTAGTATCAAATGTTCTTTGCATGCTTTTGCGCAGCTTAAGCCAAACACGTTTTCAACACGCTTTTCCTTCAGTTTTCCGCCAGCGCTGGCGAAGGAAGACACATCAAAACGGAGTTCGACACAAATTACGCTAACAATTTTCCACACACATACCATATTCGCTCGACAAGCTGCTTGGCCGAGCGCGCGCGCATATTCAAAGATATTCAAATGGAAATGAAATGAACGAGATGACGAAATAAAATAAAGTGAATGTAAATTGTATTTTTCCGAATGCTAAACCGAATTATTTCCGTGCGCCGTACACAAAAGAACGTGAAAAGAGGTCATCAGTTTTAATACAAGCTGACGATGCGCCCTGAAATGGCGTGCGCCATACATTCTTCCAACAACGGGGTGAAGAACGCTGGTGGTGGTGGTGGAAAATATAAAACACGTATAGAGAGCATCAAGCAGGCGGTGGCGGTGGCGGAAGCAGCGGCAGCGGTGGCGGCGTTCTCCGAGGTGAAATTTAAATAATATTCCCGACGTCTACCATTTCATCTTGAGGATTTATTGCCAGACATGCAATCGGCAAGCTAACGCGTCATAAAAGCTGAGTGTTATTGCACAGGACTACAAATTTCGACGTAGATATGACAGATATCATAAATATTACGCCTTTTGCAAACTTCTCCAGCAACCGCCCCCGACACATCGTCGCGAGCGCGCAAGTTGGTTGAAGTTGCACTTTGCATTTTGCATTTTATATCCGCGACGCGCACGATTTCGATCCGTACTTAATTTGTAATAAATAAAAAAGCGAGCGAGCAATGGTTGCTCGTTGAAGCGAAACTAACCTGAATCGAATGTTGCAATGGAATCCGTCGGCAGCCAGCGGCTCCACATCCGGCCGAGATCCCGACGAGCAAATGGATCATCATGGCCCAGAGCTGGGAACACAAACTGCGAGCTGAATGTCTGCGCTAGCAGTTCGGTTAGATTTTGCAGGAGTTCCAGCTGCTTGGTGTAATTTAAGCGGCGAGCCGAATGCGACAAGGCGTCACTGTAATAAAGAGAAATTATTTGTTAATGTCATAGTCAAACGGCCGAAAAAAAGATGGAATATCAATATGACTTAATGTCCAAACGAGTCACCGTCTTGATGTTATTTTTTGTTCGTATGGCATAATGAGCACTCATTTAAGCGCTGAGGTAAATAATTGAAAGCTTTTAACATTATTACTTCGTTTCTCTCCTATAAATTTTATAGCGCGCTACATTAAGAAAATTGGTTTCTTTTCGTGATAATATTGCGCGAGGACCACAAACCTTCCACTGTCCAAAAACGCACTCATTGTCATCATTCGCAATTTGTGCGAATATCTTCAACTTTAGTCATTTTCGTTTCCATTGGAAATATCAACTTCTTCCAAGCAGGAAAACGCCGTCGAAGACGCAGCACAGCAGAGGGAAGGAACCCATCCAGAAATCGGTTTTATTTGACTCTTGTGTACACATTCATTCAGCCATTCAATTCATTCATTCCAGATTGCCGGGCATTTCGTCTTTCTCTTTTTTTATATTCATTGGATTTCCACTTATTATTGTGCGGCTGCACAGCGCCTTCGCTCCTTATTCATTCCTTTGTGCGAATTTAGTTGGAGGTTCATCGGCTGCTGCTGAGAATTGTCGCAAAAAAGGCGCTGGGCGCTGCGCTGTGCGCTGTCTGCTCGAAAGATTTCACAATTGTGCGCAAACGTGAATATAAATTGTGGACGCTGCGCTTCACCACCATCAGCAGGAAGTACAGCACAGCGCCGAGCGCAGACGTAAGCCGGACGAGGAGGACGATTAATGATTGCGAATAAGTAAATAATAGTTTGGCCCTTGTCGGCTGGCGTAAAGATTACTTTGCAAACTTATTCGCGTAGCCTTGGAGCCATACTCCCGTTCAAGATTTATTTCGACTTGACCATCTGTCGACCTTAAATCTTTCTACGATTTACATGCATCCACACACGCGCGTCGTGATCCTTTTTACTGCAAGCATTAGCTTAACCTCCCTCTGCACCCGGATCCGTGCGTAATGCACACACCAACTCTTTGATGCTGCCGCTGCTGCTGCGCCGAGCTTCGAGCATTGAATTTAAGGCTATTTCGACATTTATATTACTTAATCCCACAGCAGCTCCGACAACGACGGCGGCGGCGGCGGCAGGAAAACGGTAATAAAATTTAAAAAATAAATTATCACGCGCTGCGCTTGCATGCATATGAAATAGAATTAAAGATTAAAACGTAATCTATTATTTCATTAGACTAAGTCCAATAATTTTCCGCGCTGTCGAGCCACGGAATTCGTTGGCCCGCACACATTCTTATGCCATAAACTTTTTTGCCAGCGCGTGTTTTTCAACTCGACGTACGAGAGTTGGATTTTCGCATCAGTTAATCCCATTCTGCGAGTGCGTATGGCGACAATGTAATAAAAACTCACGCGCATTCCCCATGCGAAGGCGGTGCTGGCAGCATTGAAAGGACTGTCGCTCAGTTGCACGGATTTAATCTAGTATTTTATTGCCGGTGTGGGGTTTAATTTTAATAAAAATTGAATTAGGCCGGGCACAAACCAAGGTTCTACGAGGGGGGTTGACCGCGCCCGCCACTGCCACCGCCATCGCCGTCGCCGCTCGCTCGCGTCCCTCATTCCCATTGTGGCCGACCAACTCTTTCCCCGAGTGCAATCCTCCGCGGCTTTCTACATTTCCGCTCAATATTTTCTATGGCCGCCGCCTTTTTTTGTCGGTGGAGATTAAACCATTGAGTTGCACATTTTTGTATGATATTCAATGGAAATTGCAATAAATGCACGAGTGAAGCGCGCGAGCGTACTTTTTTCACCTCATGTGTGGCTCGGATATTTTAACTAAAGGAAAACTACTTTTGTAGACTTATGGATAGCCGGCCCATAAGTCTTTTAGATTTTCCGCGCGTTTTATCGTTGCTTTTCTTCTTTGGGGCGGCGGCGGCGGCGGGCATAGATTTTTCGTTTTGGAGCGCGCCTCGTTTGCCCCTCACACGACGATGACGATGATGATGATCGTGTTAGTGATGGCGTTTCTTTTTCGCTGTGTGCGCCGACGAAAAGACGTGCAAAGCGGGGTTAAACGCGCAAAAAGGGCTTCGCCGTCCGACGTGCCTTTCTTCGTGTGCAATCAAACGTGTTTTTGTGGCGTGCTCGAACGCCTTTTTTGTGCGCTGCATTTCTGTATTCGCCAGCACTCTGTGGCGTCTTCGCAAACTAGCAGCGCACAAGAAAGGAGTAAAAAAAAGACGAGCGGAGGCGGCGGAAGGCAGCGATAATGAAAAATGTTTTACATAAACAGACCTCAATGGATAACATAAATATGCTTCCTATATTCGTAATGGCATTATTCAGGAAAATTCGTGAAAGTGTTCATAAAACGAATCATTTCCTTCGTTTAACACTACGCAATTTGCTGAGGGTGAAAAGCGTCGCAAAATAACATTAGAACTTCTGACGCGAGAAGTGTGACTCTAATAGAGCTTTAGGAATTATTATTTATTTATCCTTCTAATGAGGATAATCCTGCACGAGTTGCAATGACTACAAATGTGATGATGACGAAAACAAAAATGAAACGTCATATGAATACGAAATCTCTGACGCAAAAATCATATTTAAAAATACAATATTTGAATTAACAACGAGCGAATGGAACGAAAACTAGACATGCACTGAATGAGAAATTATGCAGGTTAGCATCATGTCAGTGCGTTTGAAAAGCACCAAGTTATTTCATCTCATCATACGTTGCTACTCGGTCGGTTGCAAAATAAAGAAATACATCCAATGCGAAACAATGACTGAATGAAAGAATGGCAGCGGTAACATTTGCAGATTCACCGCCGTCTCATCTCGCTTGCTCCCTGCCATCGGCAATGCACAATGTACACGCAATCTGCGCACGTAAGTAATTTCTCTTTCCCGCTCGTCGCAGGAGTCAGCATTATGCATATGAATCGCAAAACACGCCGAGTTTTGCGGGTTGCACCAACGGAAGTGGCAATGCGAAAAAATAATCCTTGGTGCACGAGCGAAATATGTTATTATTGCATACGTACATAACTGCTACTGCTATCTTTTCCCGGCGTCTCGAGGAATTTCGCGCAAATTCTTTTGTTCGGCGAAATACCCGGCGAGGATTTATTATTAATTATGTACACACATGCATGCCATCAGAGTTTATTTGCTATACGTTCATGCGTGCTGCGAGGGGTGGCAAAAATAATATGCGCATTGTTTTATCTGCTCCGCTTGTTGCTCAACTTTCTACGCTCGCGCTGCGGCGTTCGTTGTTTGTACCTACGTACTTATTTATTGCACTCATTTATTATGCACTTGAGGCTACATGGTATGGTGATTTTGTTTTAGTACAGCTGCAAAGCACTGATGAATAGCTATCATGATATAAATTATTTAAAGTTTATTTTACACACTGCCCCATTCTCTACCCATGATAATATTTGCGTTAAGACAAGGAGAGCGTACGAATCATTTCTTCGAAATCTCTATCGTATTTCCAAACGAGAGGAGCAAGTAATCTATATTCAAAAAGTAATTAACAGGAACACGCCCGACGCTATCTTTGAACGTTAAAAAGTTGTTAGCGTTGAATAACGCACACGTCGAAAGCAAATTTGAAGGGAAAACAAGTTGAACGCCGAAGAGCAAGTGGAGCGAGCTCGTACGCATTCAGAGAACTAAATGTTTGAACATTCATACAACAAGGGATGATCCTTTTCATGAATAGAGAAAACGCTGAGGCGAATCACCCGACCAGCATATGCGCGCGCGCGCTCTCGTTCATCAGTCTTTGGAGGAAAAGGTTGTGCTCGGACGTTTGCGTTTTATCGGAAATTCATACAGCTGCCAGAATTGGCAAACATGCGCAGGTACGAACGAACTGTTTAATGGCCAAAACATTTGCATTATCGGACGTGCGCTACGTGCACGGCATGTACTGACCAATTATACCGAACCAAACTCATTTCACTTTACGTACGAATAATTCCCGCGAGTTTACATCGAAACTTAATTGCTCCTTGCTCTGTGCGTAAACTACTTTAGAATGGAATAAAATATACGCCAAATGAAAATGCAACTATGTTTTCAAGATGGTGATAAACTAAATGTCCAAAGTGAGTTTTATTGGAACATCCTGTAAAGGATAACGAATAACTAAACCTCGATCGCATGCAGATATGAATAGGATTACAACGAATGCAATTTGACCTAAAATTAATGCTTGTTAGGCTCTTTACTTCCCCCAACAAGCGGCTAATAAATAGCAACTTATAATTAAACCGTTGTGTTCGGGGATGCGTGCCGTATTTACCGGAAAACTAAAGCTAAATGTTTGTATTCCCGATCATCAGAAATTTGATTGCGTTGCATGTTTCGTAATTTAACTTTGCTTTCTTTGCACATTTAGTTTCTTTTCTTTTCGATATTTAACCTATTAACGCATAGGAAATAAAAAAGTTTCTCGAGTTTGGAAAATTTAAAATTAAAATCCGTTCTCCACAAGGTTGCCCGCATATATTAAACGCGATTATTGCATGCATGATTAAAGAACCCGATCGGCGGCAGCGGCGGCGGCGATATAATCTGGCATTGGGGGAGGACAAAATCAGACGTATTGTATTTCGGTATCGCATGGAGGCAGGCAATAAAAAAGTGAGCGCAATTCGCGCGCGACGCGGGCTTTTTTGCGTGCACCACCATAAGCAATGCTGAAACGTTGCTGAAGGCTTGCAAGCAGGCAAAGCACACAAATTCAGATTTAATCTACTTTGCATTTACGCTCGCTGCGCGCCAATGGCAATGAAAACGCGCTCGTTTTTGGCTTTGCATTCAGCTCCTGTTTTT
>JARJDV010011111.1:0-78072 GCA_030264675.1 Anaulacaspis nigra | reverse complement strand
CCTAAGTCTAGGTACCTACACAGGGGATTCACCTATCCTTAATAGCGATTTACGGACAAAAAAGAAGAAGAAGACTTGAAGTAGTAATATTAATTTTTCAATAAACAGTTTAGGAATTATGTATTAAAATAATCAACAGTTCATAAGTGCCATGCATACCTTGATATGCTATGGTGCAAAGGTGTCTTTCAAGGTGCAATCCAATCAAATCGCTTTCTACCGTCACCAAATTACGTATGAACTTAGGTACATCCACGCGACTCACTGTGGCTCGTGGCATGGAAAACAGCACTAGGGATTCGCCTCCAAATCACATCCAATCCTTAATCGTTAATCATCCAGTATGCGCGATGAGATGCAAAGCTGATGCACTACAAAACACATTGAAAAGACCATAATTAATCAATCTGCGTTGATATTTCACTAATTTTGCACTAAATCACTCGTCGATGGTGTCCGATGAAACTTACAATGGACGATGGATGTGGATTGCTGATGAAAATCCTGGAAATTCGCAGTCATCCTGGCGATGATGATGATGATGATGATGATGATCAAAGGACGACGAGAAGATGATGTTGATGATGATTATTCGATGAATCCTGATGATAATCCTTTAACAGAAGAAATGCGCCGCACGAATTAATCCTCTGTCACTAATCACACATGAAACCGGCAAAGAAATGAATTGAAATGTAAACGGAATAAACGGTACCTTAATTAATTAACACTCGCGTACGCTTAATTACAGCTAATTAATCAAATACCTAAAGCAAATTAACGCGGAGCAAATTACCCATGGCGAGAGCATTGGCTGTACTGACCAACTGATTGATAAGCCTGACTAGCGCAAATTTTTTTTCACCGCATGCGCATGACAAGTACAATTGTTTACACGTTGGAGCAAGATAAATCCTGTCCAGAGTGCGCTCTGCACACCGATGTCGCCCTGTTTCCACGAACCAATAAAAACAATGCGGAAAAACACCTGATTCAAATTTAAAGTTAAAAACGTAAACAATTGAGGATAATAATAATAAATATTGCTTAACACCCTATGTATTATTAACGGGACACTAATGTAGTTGACAATAGTTTTGAAATCATTAAAATCGGTTGAAAACTTTAAAAGTTATAGCGAAATTACTATTGACATATTTATTTCGAGTTGCATGCACCTGTTGGATTCCAAGCTTGCAGCCATGAGTGTGTTAGTAGGTCACTAGGTAGGTCACCCTGCACCACTGGTGGAATCATCCAATCATCCACGTGTTTTTTTGTTAATATCTCATAAACTATTAGAGATATTTAAATAATTCTTTCACTAAGAGAAAGCCAATTAAATTATTCATAATATATCGTAGAATTATAAAATTTCCTCAAATAGTTTCTGTGCAATAATAGCTCAAAGTCAAGCTTAATTATTAGACACTTAACAGTGGAAACGTAAAAGTTTGTTGTTAATATTATATTATGTGATTATTTAGTAAGATTTTGATGAGGTTCTGATAATAATTAAACATCAATAATATTAGGAAACTTAAGTAAGAAACCAATAAAGAATTTAATGTACACATTTTAATTAATATCTCCGAAACCAAAATAGACACCAAATTAGTTCTTTCATCAATAGAAAGCTTATTAAATTCTGGACAATATACTTAATTATTATTAAATTGTTAGAAATAAAATTTGTATAATACCAGTTCAAAGTCAACCTTAATTGTCGTACATTTAACAGACGATACTTCAAATTTCTTTGTAACTATTGATTATTTGTTTATTTATAAAGATTGTAATTGGAATTTAATGTAAATTCGTTATAAAAGAAAGCAGAAACGATCATTTAAAAACAGCAAGAAAGCAATTAGCTCAAAATTATACATTAAACAGCATTCACATTTATTATACCAGCACTGATCAACTGACAAGAACAATATTTACAATTACATTGTTAAGACACATTTGTTTAAACTAATTCCTCACTTAAGGATGATTAAATAACATTTTAACCCCATTACAATACGTCTTGTTTACATTTATGTCAATAACACCTGGTCCTCTAGTGTTTACATTACAGTGAGAGCATACCAAGTATCACATGACGTGACCGTGAAAATTAAATGACCTACATTTAAATGCATCAACACAATGAGTGCTTCCGCATTCCAGAGCGTACGTGTACGTAAATGCTTTTGTGTGAGTGAGGAAAGAAAAATCAATACTTTAGTTATTAAATTCCTCAAGGGTGGCGTTTCGCTGCAATGCGGTCGTGCACGAAGCCACTCGGGTCTTCCGATGTCATTGTCAAATAAATAGAGGGAACAGAAAGTGTTTTTGTTTATATACAGGAATTTAATTAATATCTTGTTAAGGATACCAAAATAATTGGAGCACCAGATGAATCGTAATTAAATTCTTAATGGTTCATTAATATTTTATCAAATTCTGTCAAGTACATTAAACATTATACTGTTGTTTAATCCGCAGTGCATATTTGAATTAATATCTTGTAAACCGTAAAAGGTATCAAAATAATTCTTTCACCATCAAAAAGATGATTAAATTGTTCATAAAATAGCAATTAATCTATAAGTTTCCTTCGATACATTCTTTGTGATAACCTGCCAAACTCAACTTTCGGCTGGAGAGTAAAGCTGCAGATATTAAGTAATATTTCGCAAAGCGTAAAAAGGATTCAAATAATTCTACCACCATCAAGAAGCTGATTCAATTCTTGATAATAGTGAATGTGTTTATTAGTTACGTTGAAATCGTTTGTGCATAGTAATGTTTTAAACCCAAATTTCTTTTGTAAACAACATCAATTTAGTGGTGCAGGTTTTTGTTAATATCTCGGAAACCCAATTCGATCTAAATATAATTCCTTAACCAACAAAAAGCTGATTAAATTCCTAATAATATTGCCAATCATCTTGCTAACCCCTTAAATAGATTTCGAGTAATTAACTCCTAAATTCTGACATATAGCGTTTCATGGGTAACCTAACCTCGATCAACTTGTAAACACGGTGTCATATTGCACATTACAATCAATAATAAACCGGTTAATTAATCAAAAACCATGTCGGATGCAGTGATAAATGAGATATTTTCTTCGTATCAGAAGTATCTTGATACGGAGCAAGAAATACGTGAGGTATTTATCCTTAAATAATGCATTTCTTCTTGCTTACAAACCCCTTTGTTTACATCTAGCAAATCAGAAACATTGTTAAAGACATTGAGACCTCTGCAAGGGAAATGGTGACCATCCTCCAAGTAATTCACCAGGAAAACTGCTTTGAAGAGAGTAAAACAACAAACAGCAATTTGTTACAGGCATAATAATGGCTCTGTTGCAGTACCCCAAGCATGCTTGAAAACTCGTCAAGTGTTTGACAAAGTGAGACCAGAATTTGTCAAACTCACTGAGCTCATCTCCAAGGGACAATATTACAGATATCATGATCATTGGAGATTTGTTACACAAAGATTATGCTTTATCAGTGCACTTGTTGTCTATCTGGAAGCAGGCATTCTTATGAGTAGAGAAACCTGTGCTGAAATCTTGGGTGGTAAGCATACCAAGCACTTCAAATGCAATCAAATGGTTAATAATATAATTTATAGTAAAGTTAAATCATAGAGATGGATTTCACTTGGAGCTTGAGGATTATTTAATGGGTATACTACAATTGTCTTCAGAATTGGTATGTTTTTATCATCACAGAGAAGACAAATGAATTGTAAATACTTTTGTTTTAGGCACGTTTTGCAGTGAATGCTGTGACCAATGGTGATTATAATAGACCCATGGAGATTTCCAAGTTTGTTTCCAACATTAATGCAGGTTTTCGCCTGCTTAATCTAAAGAATGATTCCTTACGAAAGAGATTTGATGTGCTGAAGTATGATGTTAAGAAGATTGAGGAAGTCGTCTATGACTTATCCATACGTGGCTTGAAGCCTGGTGTTTGAAGAACATAATCTCGTAGAATTAAGCTCTGGCAAATAAACAATGATTTATTTAATGGATTATTTGAATTTCCCAGATTGGCCGCTCCTTGGATGGTGCGCATGCGCGCGCCGCTTCTTGCGGGCGCTCCACGTGTTGTCTAACGTCACATCCGACGTTCCACGCCCGAAGCGCCCCCCACTAGCGCACTTCAACCTCGTGTAATTAGTGGTAATTAAGAAAAATACGCAATGACATTCCCAGTGAGCGATTGTGGATGATGCACGATAACGAATTGAGGGTGTTTTGTTTGGCAGCGAGCAAAGGAATCGTTTAGATTTGCAGAAAAATAAAGTTTTTTGCGTGTCGTGCGCTCTCGTGCCTCGCCGTCGGCTGGTGACGCGTGAGTCAAAATGGCAATGTTCGTACGGTGCTGCTTCTGCTCCAAGCGCGCGAATTAATCGTAAACTAAGCGATAATTGTATTTTCGTGCGTGTTTTGCATTTATTTGGAGGCGGAGTAGATTGTCTTTGGCTCGATCGTCGGCGACGGCGTCCAGGTGCTAGCGACGCGCTTCCGGCTTTGCGAACTACGCTAGTCAGGCGCAGCAACGCACAATCGGCTGGCAGGGCCGCCATGATGGCTTTCTGTTTAGCGCGCTCCGCATGCCCAGTTTCGCAAGGAAATCTACGTATTTGTGACTGAGTGCGCGTCCGCGAAGACAATGGGTACGCACTAGGTGGGCAACGCGCACCCGCCAGCGTCCGTTTCGTTGCGTTCATGTTGTTGGTGGCGTACGCGCATCGCCGCCACGATGTCGAAGCTCTCGTTCAGGCCGCGCGTGCTAGACCCGGCCAAGCCGATGCCCATCTGCTTGGCGGAGGAGCTGCCCGAGCTGCCCGACTACTCGGTGATCAACCGGGCCGTGCCGCAGATGCCGTCCGGCATGGAAACGGAGGAGGAATGCGTAAGTGTCAGTCATGGCTGGCGTCCATCTTGGATGCCTCGGTGCAGCTACAAAACCACACGTGCAACCGCCTTCTTGGCGCGGCAGCTACATGCCGCCGTGCGATTATCGTCTAGAATCACCCTCTGGACCGAAATCCCGCCGACCGCCCTCGCCCTGCCGCTGTCAAGCATGTTTGCATTGGCCGGCGAATGCGCGTGTTTACTAACAACTTGGAATCTGATTAGCAGCGCGCGAATCCTTCTGAAGTATCGCGTTTGAGTCCTGCTTCCCCAATAGGAGTGCATTCGCCTGTGAATTGTTGATATTTTAGTGTTTCTACACTTTTGTTTACATCATTGCAAGCATTTATAACCTCGTGCACGGGGTGCGCTATAGGCAACCACTCGCGCACCGCCAATTGTTTACAAACAAACACTTAAATCTTGTTTGTCTCTTCTTCCCTCAGGAACACCATCTGCAGCGAGCAATATGCGCCGGTCTAATCATTCCCACGCCGGAGGTGTCCGACGTGGCGGACAAACTATTGCACGACCAATTTTATCCGGCCAATTACAAACAGCCACGGCAATTGATTCAAATGCAGCGTAAGCTAACTCTATTTATCCTGGAGGGTTTGTTGTTAATTCGCTTGTTTTTAGCGTTCTTCATGGAGCAGGACGTACCCGACTACGACATGGACTCGGAGGACGAGCGATGGCTGGACGCGCAGACGATGCGTCTGGACATTACTCCGCTCAAGTTCGAGGAGATGATGGACCGGCTGGAGAAGAGCAGTGGACAGACGGTCGTCACCCTGCAGGAAGCCAAAGCTCTTCTCAAGGAGGACGATGATCTCATAGTTGCAGTATTCGATTACTGGCTGAATAAACGCCTCAAAGTCGTACGTTCTATCCTGCTTGCTTGGTGCTTGCTCATAACTAATCGATTATTTGTAGCAACATCCGCTGATTCTGGCTGTGAAGACGGATTATCGAGGCGCAACTTCAGCGAACAATCCGTACATTGCGTTCCGTCGGCGCAGCGACAAAATGCAGACGCGCAAGATTCGGAAGAACGACGAAGCGTCGTACGAGAAAATGCTGAAGCTGCGTCGGGATCTGTCGCGAGCTGTGAATCTGCTCGAGTTTATCAAGAAGCGCGAGAAGATGAAGCGTGAGCTCCTGCAGCTCACCGTCCAGGTGTTCGAGAAGCGCTTCGAAGCGAAGGACTTTGCTGGCGCCATCGCCGCCGAGTTCGTAGCGCAGAAGCCGCCGCGGCCGGCGTTCACGCCCATCTTCCAGAACAACTATGCGAATCACACGTGGAACAACAAGTCGATCGTCAAGGACGAGGGCGGCAACACGCGCAATCCGAAGCGGCCGTACAAGAAGCGCAAGCATAAAGCGTTGAGCGCCCATAATCGGTTGGCTGCCGCGCACGATGGTGCCGCTGCTGCAGCCGGCCCCGGCTTGGGACCTGATGCCTCCTCCGACGAGGAGACACTACCCGCTCTGTCGCCCGAACCCGGGGAGCCTGAGGATGAGGGAATGTTTGCGTTCCGTAGAAATAAAAACTGCAGTTACCACATGGTTTGTGTATTTAAACTTTTGTTGAAATTGTGTTGAATCTCTTGGTTTTTAGCCTCGAAGAAGCGAAGGCAGCTGGCCGTGGGAGAGCGACGATTGCCGCTTCCGGTATACGCTAACGTCGCTGGCGAACCCGCGGACGTGCATCGGCTTCGCCCGACGGCGGATCGGACGTGGTGGACGCGTGATCGTCGACCGACTCAGTCGGGACGCGAACGATTTCTGGCGCAAGATGGATTACACCGTGTACGATTCGTCGGCGGCCGACGCCTCCAGCACCACAGACGTTAATAATTCAATTACAAATGTAGATAGTGATAGTGTTGCGACGCGACGAACTGAGTGCGCGCCGTCGCGAACATTTAGTGTTAGTGTTGATGATGGCGCCGTCCAGAAGGAGAAGCAGAAGCAGCAGGAGGAGGAGATGCTCGAAATGTTGCAATCTGTACAGCGCGAATGGTTGTTACATTATGCTTGTAGTGGAAATTGTATATTACTGATTGTGATTTTGCCTTGCAGGTTACATTTTCGACCGAAAACACCGCCAGCTGATTATGTCATGCCGTGCAGTATGCTGCCGCCGGAGGAGCCATTCACACCGAGTGCGAATACCTCCTTCTCGTTGGAGTTGAAGGCGCTTGATGATGGCAGTGCTGATATTCTCACCGAGTCCACGTTTGTCAGCGCGCCGTTTATGCTCGACTACGACGTCGCGATGGAGGTGCCGGTCACTGATACGCGGCAGGAGGTGGCGAGCGAGCCCAACGACCTGGAGGAGCATGCTGCGCCCGAGGAGGATACCGACGACGAAGATGACGATCTGGTGGGCTGTTCGCGCTTCAGGGTGCGCGGCTCGAAGCGGACGCATTGTAATAATTCAAGTACCTTCACTAGTCCTAAATCGAACGTGGTGCGTTCGACGACGCCAGCAGTCGTAGGAACGACACCGCCGTCGACGACGCCCACCAGTTATTTATCCATTGGCAATGCGAATGGCTTGCTCTCCCAGTTTGCCATTGAAGGTATGCATGCCATTGAAGGAGCAGCAGCAGCTGGTGTGGTCGACTGTTATCATTCATTGCTTCAATGTTTTAGGTGGCAGTCGAAGCAGGCTAAGCAAGTACGATGCGTTTAATCATTCGTACGCACGCAGCGCACCGACGAACAATACGTATCGTGCTGCCACGACGGTTACGCTTAATAGTCATAGGTAAACAAAACACGCGGATTAGAAAGACACGCAAGCAAACCAAAAAGCAAAAGATATTGAAATGCAAAACCATTTTAGTGCCAACATTCTTGAGATTCCACTGTCGGGTGAGGCGAGCTCGAAAACGGCTGCGCATGATGCGACCGCCGGCTCGCCGAACTCGAAGGCAACCAAGGCGATCGTGCGCAAAAATCTCGCCATGGAAGTGACGTGATGCCGATTGTCATCCCAGTTCGCGTCTTGCTCAAGACGACGCACTGTGTTGTTCGTACTGTTGGTTCTCGATGGCGAAGCAGGAGGTGCAGGAGCAGAAGCAGAAACACAAGAAGAAAAAGAGGGAGGAGAAGATGATGAAATGGATACGAAATATTTTACGCTTAATATTTTAATAACCACAACAAACACTTCCTTTTCGAAATGGACAGACGACCGATGATTGGGTGCGTTGCCTCCCCCCGACGGGCGGCGGCGGGATGGGAGAACGAGAGATTTCCAAACAGAAAGTCGAAGATTGTTTTAAACTTATAGTATTATTGTGTTCATTACAAGACGACGATTAATGCAAGCAGTTAATCGGCTGTTTTAGTTTAGCTTTATCTAACTCTTAAGCAAACTTCTAAAAAATGGTTGAGGAGAGGATGAAATAGACGAGCACTCGACTTTAAATCCGTATTCCTTTCTTGACGCGACGACGACGACGACGATGAAGAGAGCGAAAACAAACAAGCAAACACAAAAAAAATTATAAAAACGAACGTGAAAATCGTAAAACGCTAAAAAGATTTTTTGGGGGGAATCATAGTTGATAAAATAACTTAATTTATTCATTCGTTCATTCATTCAATATTATTTGATGGTTATCAATATAGAGTGTAAGCAAGGATGAAAAACAATGAGGCTGTTGAATAGTTTCTAGATGATAATTTCGTTGAATCGGATGTACTTAGTTGGCTAATTCAATTGCGCGTTACACACACACTTGATAAGCAAGGCGAACAAGTTGTACATAGAACTCATGTAAATATTTTGACATTTTAAAGATACAAGTTGCATTTTTCGATTCGTATTGAGAGATCTTTGTAGAGAAGAGAAGAAGAGGAAAATGTTTTTTCTTTTGTTGATGTAGACAAAAAAGCCGCCTCATCCCCGACGACGACGACGTGAATTTTGCGATTCGATGATACTTAATCAGCAAGACGTTTTAAGAATATTGTAATTATATAAAGAAGTAATATTACTAATGCAAAATTACAGTATAATCACTATGGAAATCTAAGCAACATCAACTTTTGAATTCATAGCGCGCATTTTCACAGAGAAATCAATTGTTGTACATAAATAACAGATAAGTTGTTGACGATTAGGAATAACTTTGAAAATTCTAGCAAAACTTGCCAACAAAAGGAAGAAAGAAAGCAAAACAGAGAATGCAATAAGTCTCGATTACTATTAATTAATATTATAAACTAAGTAAGTAAGATGATGATGATGATGATGATAATGTTGAAGACGATGCTGAGCGCGCTCTAACCGTGTATGTTTTATAAACAAACTTTATTTTGTACATTTGTCAAAGGAGAAGGAAGGAAATGCGAAAACTTTTTTAAATACAACTATTATAAGCGACTGATATAAAGACAGCCATTTTGTGCATTGAATTTGGGGTGGGAAAAGTACGAGTAATTTTACTTGGCGCACTTGGAAAACAACAAAAAGGCTGTTATAGTTTAAAATCGTTGCAAAACAACTCTTTTGCAACAAACAAACAAACATGCAAGTTGATGAAAACAAAATGATTTACATAATACTAATTTTTGTACATTATAATTATACTTAGTAAACGATTAATATTCATTTTATAAAATACACAATTGGAAGAAAAACGGCCCAACAACAACAACAACAGCAAGGATAACGAAAAACCGAGCATAACACATTGACAAGACTGATTGTAATAAAATATTATAATGCCATTTGATTGCACTTTTCTTCGTTGACGATTTGTTCATCAATCAATCATTCAACAAATTCAACAACAACAAAATAGTACATTTAAGCGTTGCTAGTAAACAAAAAGAATCGATGGTGCAAAAAACAAAACTTTTCGTCTCTAGTTAAGACACTTCCTTTTCATAATGAATAACATTGGTAGAAATTGTAATTAACTACTACTACTACTACTACTACTTGAAACATTCCTTCAGGATTAACAAATTAACAACAAACACGAACGAACAGCTTGAATGTTACATGAGTTTTCTTTTGTAAAGAGTGTGCATAATAGACATGCGTAAATTGTGATTTTATTTTGTACTAATAATTTAGTTTAAGTTCACTTAAATCATAAATTTGCGTCTGGAGGAGTTCGATCAATCAATTGCACTTTTTCCATAGATGATTATTAATTAATACGCTTACTTGAGAGAAGAAACAATTGACACTAAATTGTTTGCGAGACGCTGTATTTCTATTATACGGGTCTACTCTGTCGGATGCAAGCGCTAGAAAGTAAGTAAGTTAATAACAATTTATATTTAACGATAACTAGAAAGGAAATGATGAAGATGCGCAACGCAAATTAATTTCATTGATGCGAAATGCGTTATACATATTATATATATATATACATATATATAAAGTATAAATAACTACTGATGATGATTATTACATTAATATTTCAATGTGTAAATTTGTAAATATGTGATTAGGCTATTCATAATCTGTGTATGAGTGATCAATGAGAGAGATGTCTGCTTTTCGTGGCAGAATTTCAAAAATCGAAACAAAAAAAATACTAAAACTGAACAAAGCACAAGTGTTTTCCATTATTTAATCCTACTTATTAAGTCATTGGAAAATCCGAAAGGTGTCCTAAACTATAAATTACAGTAATTTCATAATTATAGTAATTTGAGCGTCTGTTTGCAGAAAGTTTGCTTTAGTTTGATAACAGTTCCGAGTATAAAGTACAATCTTAAGTCATGTTGAATTTTGCACAGCCAATTCGGCAAGTAAGTAAACTAATCTTATCTCAAGAGCGACAACAAATTGTTTGCAATGTGCATTCCGCGTGTTATTATTGAAATTTTCTAGTTCTTCGCGGAGAATGTGGCCTGCCTTCGATGCGTGAATTGTGGAAGACATCAACGTGGTTCAATCAAGTATAAACAATTGATACAACAAGGTAAGCAACAGGCTTAGGTCTAGTTTTCAAGTTTCTAAGTGCACTTTTCTTGTAGATCAATGCATGAGAATGTCTGAACTTTCTTTCGGTAGTGGATCAACGAACAAGATGAATTACTCGATTGAAGAGTGTAATGAATTAGATTTTAAACAATTTGTTTCTGATTTAACGCCCGAACAAAGTCAGATTCAGAATGAATGCAGAAATTGCATTTATTACAAGCGAGAAGGACATAAGGAGACGATTATTATGGAGTCCAAGGCTAATCAGCTCAATTCTGAGACTGATCCTGTGCACGTGGTTAAACTTAGCATTAGTCCTCGTCAGATTCAGAATTCTACATCCACTATCAATCGATCCTGTGTGAAGAAGAGTAATCCTAATCTACCCATCATGGGTAAAATGGCGTTGATAAATAAATTCACTTCAAGTCATAAAGATAATGATGAGATTATCGTCAAGGAATTGGTTACACAACGATTCCATAATGTGTTATCCTCGTATTATGAGCGCAGTTTTCATCGGCAGTCATCGCGGCTTCAACGCTCCAGTAAATCCTTGGATAATCTCACTTCCTTGCCGGAAGAAGCACAAAGTGATAAGAATTTTGATATTTCATCAATCAAATCTCACGATTACAACCAGAAAGATTCCTCGATAGATTCAGGAACAGCGCACAATTACAACAGTTCTAGTCCAACAATCAGCCGGAAGAATTCCGGGAATAATTTAAAGTTTCTTTTATCCACTGATATGGATAACATAGAAACTTCCCCGGAAGGAAGTCGTTTGCCTTATTCAAGGATGTCCAGTATTAACGACAAGTGCTCTTCCGGGAAAAGTGAAACGTGCGAGTATGATGCATCAGAGTTCCTCAAGAACGCCTTAGGGGATGAAATTAATAATTGTTCTACTGATGTAAGTTTACTTAAGATAAGTAGGAATTGTTTTCGTTAAGTAATTGTTTATATTTCAGGCTTCTTTCGCTATTAATCACAGTGTAGGAACATCAAACATTTCCGCATTGATATCAACGAATGGAACATTCGAAAATAGCAAAATTCCACTTTATGAAAATAGTACACTCGCATCGGAGTATGATTATTATTCGTACAATTCTAAAATTAGCCGATTGCTGACGCAAGTGGAGATTCAACAACAAATAATTATGCAAACATCGAAAGCTTTGATGTTTTGCAAAAACACACGCGAATTTAGCGCAAGTCCTGAGGAATTGGAAGCCGAGAGGATTTTATTAATTGCGAGTAAGTATATTTTACTTAAGGCAAGTTGGGTGGCTTAACTAATGAATTATGCTTAGCATGCAAACAGGAAGCATTCCGGAATGAGATTAATCGATTGGAATATGAAGATGTTGATTACGGAAGCAATAATTATGGATGTATCAAGATTAATCAGATGGTTTTACCAGCAAAGCAACGCAATCCGTTGTTCCCGAAGAAGCATTTTAAGAAGAAGGACTTTACGGATTGGTATATTTGTGTACTGACTTCCGGTGCGGAAGTTTACTCGACGAATGCCACGCGTCCTGATGACGATGGGTTTGTGCGTTTCCAGGATGAATTTGTTTTTGATTCTCTTCAAGCGGATTTTGCGATTCGCGCTGCTTTCTACTCGTTGAAACTGCCACAAACTCTGAGACCAATCAGTCATGAATCCAAGTTTCACTTGCATAAGAATTCAACCACTTGTCCTTTCTCACCGCCAAAGTTATTCGGCGGGGGGCAGCGGGAATACAAGAGTATTAAACTCACTCGGGATGTGGTGCAACAAAGTGCGTATAGACTAAGTGGGGAGTTTACCTTGAAACTGAGTAATATAGGTCACTTGGGACACTTTAAATTATCCTCATTAACCCTGCCTTCATTGGAAGGCAATCTCATCATGGATTTTGTAACTTTCGTTCGATTGAATGAAGATTATTCCGGGTTTCTTAATATCGGACAGGAGATTGGAGAGAGTCTGATCTGGAATAGACGATGGTGCACCCTAACAGGGGCGTTGTTAAATTATTTCAATTATCCTGGAGAGGAGAATCCCCTGGGATTCATTGATTTGCATTTTTGCGCAGGTGGAACAATTGCGTCTGCTGATAGAGAGATTTGTGCCAGACCACGTACGCTTTTAGTGGAAGTGTATTCGACAGAGTCTAGAAGTAGCAATAATGTTATTAAATATTTCTTGGGGGCGGATTCCAAGCAGTATTTGGAGATGTGGGAGAATAAATTAAATAATACGGTGACCTCCCTCAGGGTTTGGGGTGTTATGAAGAATGCACACATTTTTAATCGTTGACATGCACAAAATATTCTAAGAGAAACACAAAGTATTCTGAAAGAAAGATTATGTTCTAGTTATATACTTTAGATATAGAAATTTAATTTAAACATTTTCTCAATAGCTAAACAGTTAAAACAAGGATCACGTAGACTTATAACTTATTGACATATTTATATTGACGTTAAAAAATTATTTACTTGTACGATTTGTCCATTGAAACGTGTACCATAAACCAGAATTCGACGAGAGTTTAGAATTTAAAAATGGTAAGTAACGATATTAACCATTTTGAAATGCACTTTGTTTGTTGTGAAAATTATTCTTACGTTGCCTTTTAAATTACAATAGATTAAACAGTTAGATTAAAATACTTTAGGGTTTGACTGATGCCGTAACCGTTGGCAAGCTAACAGTGGGCACTGTTGATCCTGCCGTGTGACGCTCACTTGCCGTGGTTTTCTCACCTGAAGGCACTTTTGTTGTCTGCTGATCTTTTGTTGTATTTCCTTCCCCTGAGTGTGGCTTGCTTGTGCCACCTTCGAGCGGCTTAGACGTTCCTCCTGCGTGATCTCCGGATCCTGTCGTGCCTTCTCCTGAATGTGGCTTGCTTGTGCCGCCTTCGTGCGGCTTAGACGNTGTGGTTTAGACGTTCCTCCAGGATGATTTCCTGAGCCTGATGAACCTTCTCCTGAATGTGGCTTGCTTGTACCGCCTCCGTGTGGTTTAGACGTTCCTCCAGGATGATTTCCTGAGCCTGATGAACCTTCTCCTGAATGTGGCTTGCTTGTACCGCCTCCGTGTGGTTTAGACGTTCCTCCAGGATGATTTCCTGAGCCGGATGAACCCTCTCCTGAATGTGGTTTTATTGTACCTCCATGGTGTGGTCTACTTGTTTCTTTTGAATGTGATTTTGAGTTCTCTCCAGAGTGGTGACTATGTTTCGTCGTTTTTTCCTGTGATCCTGACTCGGACCTTTCACTGGATTTATGGCCCTGTTTCGTAGTTCTTCCTAGTGTATATGGCTTTGTCGTTGCTTCAGTAATATGCCCATGAACGGTTGTCTTCCCACAGCCTCCCTTATATTTGCATCTCTTTCTGACCTCGCATTTTATAGACAGCTCAAATATATTACCCCTACGAACACAGAAATACGCACAGGTCGTATGATTTAAATTCTTATCATAGTCATTCATCCCGGTCTCTGAGCAATTTATCGGTTTAATTTGACCCCATGACTCGTCCTGAACCAACACCGTTTCAATGTTTTCCACCATACATAATTGCTTCTCCTTAATGTATTTTGCTCCCGGTGCAGTACATTTGAATACGTAGACGGATTTCTTATTACACTTTATGTACTTATCCACCTGCGTTTCGTTTGGATGCGGTCCATAACCTTCCTCCTTACCAGAACATTCCAGATTACGAATAACGCAAATCAGTCTGCCGCCTCCCGGAATTCGATCACATTTCTCCGTATCAAAGTCAAACATGCGCCCGAATTTACAGCAGCGTAAAACCGGACGCACCGGTCCACTGCCATCCCGGTTTAGCGACTTGCATATCGTATACGTTACCAAATCCTTTCCGGGAATGACTTGTCCCGCATAATCGCATTTGGGTATCACACAGTTGCCGCACTTTGAATTAACATTCCATTAGCACGATTAACACTTATCGACAATTGTTTCTAATTACCTTGACGGTTTGATTGGATCCTTCGATTCCATGTCCTTCTTGCCGATTCTGCCTGGACGTATAATAAACCTCAGGTTCTTCCGCGATTACACCATCGATGGAATAAACAATGAGTGCTAAAATAACTGCAACAACAGCAGTTGTTAGTCTCCTCATTGTTAAAAACTTTGTTTAAAAGTTTTGCGTGTGAATCGACGAGGTTTTATACAATCGAAGCATTGATAAATTCGTGCTTTGTCCGAGTTGGAAACTTCTCGAATTGTTCTATTTACAAATAGTTTATTTTCATTTGCGATTTGATTATAACTATGTTACGAACGAAAACGTGCAATATCGGTAAAGTAATAACATACACACGTAAAAAAAAGCGACTTAACTATCTTAATTAGTTGCCATTAATACAAAGTTGCACGTGCGTTCATTGTCACGTACAGCTCACAATTAGACGATGATTAATCAATCAATCACATTCACTTTTCTTTCGACTGATGCGTGCGCTCAGTAATTGATATGTAATTGAACTCTAACCAGGCAGTGAAGATTTGTTACTTAAACTAGACTTAAGTACAAGAGATGAATGCTTAGCAAAAGACTAGAACTAGGCGGCTAGGACTACGAATAATAATAATATATTTTTTTGGTTTGGTGCGAAATAAATAAGGGCTAAAGCTTAACGTTTAGTTTTGTGCTCCGGGTGAGTGTCGTCGCTTTTGGGAGACGGCAATGCTGCGCAGACTGCGTGAGCGCTCGAAGAGAGACGGATCCGTGTAGATGGGTTCGCTGGGATCGTCGAATAAGCCGGTGGGGGCCGGTGGAATGATGCTCGTATGGTCGGCGGTGCCGTCGAGGTCTTTGTCGTTCAAGCCGGAAAAGGGTCGGGCACGGCCAAAACTGCCGATGAAGGGTTTCTGGAAGCCACTTCCGGCGAAGATGGAGAGTCCACTGCTGCGCGTCGTGGTCGGGTATGAGGTGGTCGATGGTGTGGTGGAACGATGATGGTTGTGGTGATGATGGTCGCTGTTGAAGAAGAGATTTTTGCGCACGATGGTGCCATAGCGGCGGTAGGCTATGCCGGCGAGAAGGCCGAATGTTAGGAGGACGGCGGCAAGTGCTAGAACGGCACTGATTAAGCCATGGTACTCTCCACTCGTCATACACACCGATTCGGCGAGGGGCAGTGCGCGTCGTGCTTCCTGCTGTAATTCCTCGCGTGATTCAAACACTTCGATCATTTCTCGCACGAATTCTGGATCCTCGTTCTTTGCCTCCTCCCCCTCGCCGCTCTCGCGTTCGTTCTCCTCCGATTGCGGGAAGGAAACGGTCGTATCGTTGGCGTTATCTTCGATGATTGTGTTGTTGATCAAGATGGTTGTATCATTGATTGATCGTCTACGTCGACCGAATGATGGTTCTGATCTGCCACTCGTCGAGGGGCAGTAAGCCGGTTGACAGCCATCGCGACACGTTCGAACTGTTGCTTCGAACACGAGGAAGTTGGATTCTGGGATTTTGAATGCATTGAAGCGTGCTTCCAAACTATCTCCGCTTCGTCCTCGATCCAATTCCGGGAAAACGTAGCTGTCCACTGGGCATCTGTTGGTTTGATTAAATTTAAAGAATAAGTTGATTAGATGGCTCACTGAACTAACCCAAATCGATCGATCAATTGAACAGAGCGTCCTGAATAAGGATCACGAGCTACCACGTTTGTAGCGAAAATGTCCTGGACGTAATTGTACCCGTCCTGCGCCTCTAGTCGGAATGTCAGTGGGTCGCCGACGGCTATTGTGGTCGTGGGTCGTCCTTGGTACAAGATCATCAATCGCACCTTGGAGCTGAGCGTATTCTCAGCGGGGAGATACTCGATTGGAATCGGGCTTCCCGAACTACTAGAACTGCGCTCATGAGCATAGCAAATGTCGTGATTATTGAACTCCTAACGTAACTTACCCAGCACCAATAAATCCGGAGGACACAACCGCTTCACCAGGACCACGGAAGAGGCAGGTTAAATTGAATCGTTTGTCCTTGCTCGTCTGGACGTGATCGCTAAATTGTACGACGACTATGTTGGTCATTGTGTCTCCGTAACGCTGTGTTCCGCACTCAGGATAACCGTTGCCGCCACTAATTCGAAGGACATTTAACGTGCCTCCGTTGCCGCGAAAGAAGCATCGATCGTAGAAGCCATACGTGTAAATTCGGCCGTAGAAAGGCTCCGGGGTGCGAAGAGTAAACTCCATTCCATCGTCATTGCATACTTGGGTCACTGGAATTTAATGAAACCAGGGTTAATCTGTACTAAGTGACATGGGGGTAGTTTAACTTACCATCTAGACAATCAGGATCGCCACCTTGTCGACTATCGGATCGTTCGTAGTAATCAAAATTTCCAGTATTTTCAAAGTACTGCGGATTGCTTATATCAATATCTCGCGAATCGCGATCACTCAACTCGCAATTTTCCCTCTCACCGTCGTACTGTCCAGGACCTTCGCGATAGTTGAAGCTACGGCAAATAAAATCTCTGGTCTCGACGCACTCACGTTCGCATTGACCAAGAGTGGTTGTAACGATGAACCGTCGTACGTAGTCCTTGCGGATACGCTGACGGACGGCAGCTTGTTTGAAGTTATCGCTTTCGTCGCAGCGTGAGATGTATGGGGGGCGCCCGCCGCCACCTGGACCTTGCGGAGGTCCTGCTCCGGGTAGGTAGTTGTCATAAATTGGACCATCAGGACCTGGGGAAATCGGTCGGCGATGACCATGCGAGTGCGGCTCATAGGGTGGTGGTGCATCGAACGGGCGGCCGCCAGGACGACGATCACGGTCTGGCCGGAAGAACCAACGATTGCCGCCGTCACGATCATCGCCGTAGTAACTGTGCTGCGGTCGTGGGAAGCCAGTGAATCTACTGCCACCATAGCGATCGCCACCAGGTCCTCCACCATGACTGGCATGACCACCGCTGCCACCACCACCGTATTTATCATTATAACGATCGCCGTAGCGAGGATCATCGTAAGACGGTCTGTGACTTGGATAACCAGGATAACGACGTATTGCTCGATCATCCAGTGGAAGATATTTTTCACCACCCCCGTAGCGATCATAATCAGAACCATATTGATCTCGTGATCCGCCGCCGTAACGATCTCGTCCTCCATAACGATCCTCACCGTAAAAGTAATAATGTCTCGAGCCATATCTATCGCCACCATAACGATTTCGATCGCGATCGCGATCTCTATCACCACCTCCATATCTATCTCGATCACCGCCTCCATAACGATCACGATCACGATCTCTGTCACCGCCTCCGTACCTATCACGATCACGATCTCCACCGTATCGATCTCTATTTCCATATCGATCTCTGTCGCCTCCGTATCTGTCATAACCGCCTGGATAACTTGGCCTTCTGTCCGGGTATCGATCACCGCTTCCTGGTGGATATCTATGAGGATATCTGTCATCTGGAGGAAACCTTCCGCCTGGTGGGTAACGATCGGGCCCAACTGGATAGCGGTCATCATCTGGAGGATATCTATCGCCTGGTCTGC
This sequence comes from Anaulacaspis nigra, assembly GCA_030264675.1. NCBI lineage: Eukaryota > Metazoa > Arthropoda > Insecta > Coleoptera > Staphylinidae > Anaulacaspis > Anaulacaspis nigra. The sequence goes on along the minus strand of JARJDV010011111.1, from coordinate 59,623 downwards.
CTGGAGGATATCTTCCTGGAGGTGGATATCTGTCATCAGGATAACGATCATCTGGAATTCTATTGTCATAGCCAGGATAACGATCACGATCACCACCTGGAGGGGGGTATCGTGAGGGTGGATATCTATCGCCTGGACGATAACCCGGTCGAGGATGGTGATGATCAGGCCGATCAGGTTTCTGTCCATTTCCATCGCCTTCTGTACCAACTGAATCAAAAGCATTTCAGTGAAGAAATCCAGGATTAATTACAATCAACACTTACGCATTAAATTCTCATAGTAATCATAGTCTGCATCGTAAATGATTCGCATGCCGTCTTTTTGATTGTATCTGCTAAGACGACACGTGCGAAATCGTTCGCTGTACACGGCTGAACGACATTGGAAACTCGGCTGGCGAAGACATTCGTCCAAACATTCACTCAGTGATCTCCCGGAAATTTCCGAGTGATGTTCACCTCCTAGACGACTATTACGATAGCGTTGAAATGCCGTATCAGGTCGTTTTCCGGTGAAGAGGTGCGACGTCACCGAGTTGTCCGGATATTCGGAGCCACGTGCTGAAATGGCATAATTATCTAATCAGAGACTCAAACTTGTGTTGTACGCATGAATCTTTTCGTCTTACGGCTATCCAAACAGGCGAAATCGTAGAAATGATGCGTGGGACTACTGCTCACACCGATATCGTCCTTTTGAGAGATGGAATCCTCCTCGGAGATGGTGCACTGCTTGGTCATCTCATCGTATTCGATCGAGCGACAGAAATACTTCTCCGCTCGCACGCACATTGCTTGACAATCTTCCAGCGTAATATTCGAGAATAGATCCACCTCGAAAGGACCGCCAAGACGTTTGTTTTCCTCCTTGATGAAGACTCCCAATCCATCGCAGCGACGTTCAGCTGAAAATGTCATAATTTTAGAAAGGACTCGAAGAAGGAGCAAAGAGGACGTACCATTAAGGCAAGTGTTTTCTAGATAATCCGAACTGGGATCGTCCTCTAACAATTCCGGATGTGTGCGACGCGTGAATCGACTCAGGGTGCACATCCGCATTGCTGAATCGAATGATGCGGAACGACATACAAAACTGAATTCATTCAAGCATTTGTCCTCGCATTCGCTCCGGTTGGATGCCTGTACTTCCTTGATATCAGCCGCAGGAAGTTTCAATTTCTTCCGAGGATGACGTTCAAAGATATACCTTCGATTCGGACACTCTCGATCCGGACGATTCGCTTAATACATGTTCAATTAATTGGAATATCAAACAGGATTTCTAGGATACTCACAAGTTATACAAACTTCGCTAAAGTGAACGCTATTCGGGACAAGCATCAAGTTACCCATGCCTTCAGGAGCAGCTTGTTCACGTGTCAAATAGCAGGTGGATTCCTCGTACTCGGGACCACCATTAAAAGTGGCTATCCGACTTCCGGGTTGAAAATCAAACGACGTGCATGTACGCACAATATTGTTGGACGCCCTGTCGCGAAGGCAGAGATCCTGGCATTTTTCCAGGACCATAAATGGAGGTGCTGTATCGCGGACGATGTCATCATCGAAGCCTTGGAGTTGCGTGTTTGGCAGTCGTTCGTACATGACTTTGCCATTCATTGAACCAGTCCCGCATGAAGTTTGGGCTATAAGCACCAAGGATCAATTAGAATTGAACTCGAGAAGAGGAAGTGGGCGGCGCTTACCCTTGGTCATCATTTTCAAGACGGTCAGTACAGTGATTGCTTGCACCATGCTGGGAACGTAGGGGTAACTTTTCATTTTGAAACATAAATGCGCGATAGCTCTTATCACTATCCGGACATACTTTCAGCTGATGGTGAGCTGCAATCACGTGTGAAGAAGAGTTTAACGACTTTCTCATCATTATCCTCTATTGAATAGTTGTAATAATTATTGAATAACAGTCGTGCTGTGCTGCTTTGCGTGCGTTGAACAAAGGAGGCACACCGGAAGTGCGCATCCTGACGGCGGGCGGCAAAAAAGTAACTCGAGTGTAACAACGCGTCCAATGACACATTCCGCAAATCCGATGATGACGCAATTGCCTTGCCAAAAACCGATTATCCAAGGATGAATTTAGTCTTTGTTTCAGAGCTTTCTACGCACGGCTGGCTCGTTTGTGATCCGGAAAATGGCAAATACGATTCGACCAGAAGCGCGCTGTTTGCATCACATGGTTGTTTTGCATTCCACACCCGACGAACTGGAGAAAAGGTTAGAAAGGCGAAAAGGAAGAGGAGGTTTGAATCCTTGATTTGTGTTATAGGTTCCTGGATTTTTTCAATCGTGGTGACTTGGACGGCTGGGATGTTCGCCAGGGGATGAATGATATGCTCGGTTTGGATATGGTTCCCGAACCGGAAATGATCATTGCCGTGCTACACGCCTGCCGCCAAGTGAATGATTATGCGATTGCTGTGCGCTTTCTGGAGGCGGTGAAGAACAAGTGCGGATCGCGTGCGCTCGAGATTTATCCGTGGTTGATTCAGGAAATCACCCCGACGCTTTGCGAACTGGGTATCGACACGCCCGAGGAGCTGGGTTACGATAAACCCGAGATGTGCTTGGCGAGTGTGTTTGATATCCACTAATCTATGCAAATGTGGCACGAGGACAATGCGATTTAAATTTTGAGTTAAGTTAAGTATACTATTGACTTTGGTGAACCTTGCTTTTCTTGTCCCTTTGTGCACGAAAATAAAACATACAGAGATGAAAATGTTGAAATAATATGATTGCGTCAAGGATGCGCATGAGGTGAGGAATATAAATAAGTGGCATGTTTGCTCTTGCCTTTTGAGTCGTGTTCCGAGTTTAGTTAAGTCGTGTTCTGCACCCAGTGTTTGGACTTGCAATGTAAGTATGTAGAGTAGAGTAGAGTAGGTACTCACTGTGGTAAGTTGAGAGAAGAATTCCGGGATTTGCGGCACTTTTGGTCCGGAGCACTTTTTAACACCGACTGATGAGCACTTTGCTCTTTCTGTCGATGATGACCAATGATTCTTCTTCCACCTCGCGCGCGTATCGATGATGATGATGATGATGGGGCCTTGCGTTTTGAAAAGCGTGCTTGCGGATGTGCTTTTGTCCACTACTTCCGGGAAAGTAGTGGAGCGTTCGGGTCACTGGATGGCCATTACGCTGTTGTGATTCGTTAAAGAGCGCATACGCACGCTGTAAAATGCAATACGCCTGCGAAAAACAACGAAATGCGCACGGATTAATTGAAATTTCACGGTGACCGTCATTTTATTCAGAGTTTGCCAAGTAAAGCCAGCACTGGACAATCCATGACACCAATTTTGCTCAAATTTGATTTATTGACTCGGTTTTGTACTATTTTATTAAGGGAGTCACCTTCGGAAATTTTATTGCCTCCGTGTAATTAGCCTCTCACATTTTTAATTGTAATTCGTTGATGACTAATTCGATTTTAATAAATTAAGCGAGATTTGATAGAGTGATAGATGAAATTTAAATCTTGAAAATTTAATTCGTTTTCTTTGGAGATTAGAAAAGTTATGAGAAATTAAAAGTCACTATAGTTTATGCTGAAAAATGTTGTGATTAAATACGCTCTTTATACTTTTAATGACAAAAACATAACCAGTAGAGCGATTGTAATAATTCAAAAAGAAGCGTATTCAGGGTTAGATCTTCTGTGGGATATGTAAATTTGAATAACAAATTCCAAAAATTGTTAGAGTTATTGACATTTAAATTGTTAGAAGTTTTGCATAAACTCACAATGCTTTAAACAGTAAATCCGCTCATTATATCTTAATCAATAACTCGCCAACAACTAAAGATATTTTAAAAATTCAAAAATTTGGTTGATTAAGATTAAATTCTATATATGATGTGAAAATTTGAAAGAGGAACCTCCAAAATTGTAAGATTTATAGACATTTGAATTTCTTAAAACTTTTACCTATAATGACAATGCTTTAAGCTATTCATTTTCCTTATCATTACGTTTCATTACGCCGCTCATTACGTTTTTATCAATAACTTGCTAACGACTGAAGTGATTTAAAAAATTTAAAAAGTAACTTATTAAGGATTAAATTCTTTATGCAATCTGAAAACTTAATAAATGAATTCCAAAAATTGTGGGAGTTATAGACGTTTGAATTTCTTAATAGTTTTGCGTAAGCTCACACTGCGAAATCCAGTCATTACATTTTACTTAATAACTCGGTAACAAATAAAGCAATTTGAAAAATTTAAAGAGTATTTAATTCTTTAATAAATTTTTATTAATTATCCTTAAAATGAATTCCGCCGTTATACTGCCTTTGTAATTATTCGCTTATCATTCTTATCATTATGACCGCTCGCCGCTCACTGACTTGTTATAAAATGAACAATAACTAAATGAATTGTACGATGAATAGCAATAGGAAAAATGGTATTTTTTACTATTATTACTACCGTTATAATCATCCATTCTATTTGAATGATAGTTTGATATTTAATTGGCAATTGCTAGGCGTGCGCGCGTGTTATCCAATTATTTTTGGTTGAGCTCTCACAGCTATTAAATTAATCAACAAACTGTTCACCTTTGCTATCTTATCGCTACTGTTTGCTGGTGGCAAATACACTTCATAAATTAACAGTGCACTGCATTATCGAGTTGTGCTCTCTCGCTTTATCATCGGCGACTGCTACGAACGTAAATAGAGATAACAAAGCGAAAAGGCTAAATAACCGAAATTTATTGCTCAATTTATTACCGCAGTATTTTAAACAATTAATCTGACATTGACGTATTTGTTGCTATCACCACAGTTGAAAACAACAATTATTGTGGGATAAGAGAGACATCGTAATTAGCCATTTGTGATAAGCGCAATCGTGATTATCACATGTTTAAGGCGTGATTGGATTTGTTTAAAAATAGTTTAGTTTAGTAAGCATGCAGCTTACTAAAGAAAGTAACTGTTTTTTGACAAAATATTTATTCTATGCTGACGTTGATTTACAGAGCAAGAAATTAGAACAATTTATCATCATAATATTTACGTATTTTGCGTACGTGCGATAATTGTGATAATCATCTAATCTTCACACATATGCCACTTATTTATAGCATTATGTAGTCTCGAGTGTACGAATCTAAAGGGCTCTGGAACATTAAATAATTGACACAATTTAATAAAAATTTCAAGATGTATTCACAATTTTATCAGTTTTTGGCCTGACTTGGAATTATTTAATTATCTATTATTGTTTATGAGGTATTTAGGTTTTTGTGAGATGTAAGTTTATTTTACTAACTAAAAATTCAACCGGCTATAGGACATTTTCCCAACGATAAAACTAAATAAAAGTTTTAACGTATATTAAAAATTTAACGTATTTTTCATTAATTTTTAAATTAATTAATTATCTATAATGGTTTCTGAGATAATTAAAGATTTGTCGCAACTGGAATATTGCGCGCTTAGAAGGAATCAGCAGGTAGCCGTTCACAACATACTTACCTCAGACGGAACATTTAAAGTACTGTAGCAAAGCCATTAATGGATATAAATTGATGAAATTTGTTATACATATATAGAATTTATTCATCTTTATGATAGCGTTTGAATTATTTAATTATCTTTTTTAGTTTAGTAGATATTTAATGATTTCTGAACGGTTACTGCCAGTAAGCGTTTATCTAGAATCAAACAGTTATAGTGCCTAGAGAAATTATTTTATCCCTATTAAATTTGCAGAGTTTATTTGAAATTTATTCTAATTTTAGAATGTTTTTGAATCTTTGAATTATCTACGATAGTTTGGGAGTTATTCCCAGATGACCAAAAGGAGACTTTTTTTAGTGTCCAAGACACCGTAGTTTTGTAGGTACGCTATACGCTTAGGTTTACTACCTGGTACGCTCAAAATGCATTAACTTCAAAGGGCTGTACGCTCATTAATAATCGATAGAATTTTATGAAATTTTCAATATCTATTCAAAATTTAATCTAGTCTTAGCTTATTTTGTAATTTTAAAGTTATCTCTTATAATTTGGAAGATATATATAGTTTTCTGAAAACTAATTTTTTTCAACACTATACAAATTTCAAAGTATTTTAGTTCATTTAATATTCACTTTAATTCAATAAATTCTTCGACACCGCAATAGAAATTTATCCTAGTTTCATAGTATGTTGAAATTATATAATTATCTATTATACTTTCTGAGATATTTCAACTTTTGTGCGAAACGTCATTGTTTACTGCAAGCAAAACTAATGAATTCAGCAAAACCTCGTCCAACTTGTTTACCAAAGCTGATGACTTAATAAATATTGAATATTTGGCTAAAAATATATGCGCTATACAGTCATTCCACATGCAAATGAATGAACTTTCCGGTTGACTAACATGCTGCCAGCGCATGCACCGAATCGCTGCTAATTATTATTCACATTCAAACCACTTAGGGGAACACCTAGTGCACGTCGAGTACAATAGGACCATTGAGCAAACAAATTCTATTTTTTCCACGCGCTTCGCTCGCCGCAATTGTTTATTCTTCGTCGAACGCAAATAGCGCAATCTTTTGGTGTCGGCTCACAAGCTGCGTTTCAGCTGCCATGGCAACCGTTTCGTTGTTATTCAAATAACTATCATACGATGATGACAATTGATAAATAAACATTAATTAATGTGACTCACTGTCAGTGTGTGTTTGATTTCTAAGCGCAGTGCGCGCAATGTTCTAATTGATAGTCAAACATTAGCATTCAATCAATAACACACGCGATATGCGCATGATAACACTTTAAATCCCAGAATCAGCAACAGTGAAAAAAATGGCGCTACCGTGATCAACAAAAGAAAGAGGAGAGAATTCTACACATTAATGCGTTTCACTTGACTCGATCAAATTGCGTACGTGACTCCCCCACTCCAGAGTATTCCATCAAACATGCGCACGTATAAAGCGTGTTGACTGCGAGATATCAATAGTTGGATTCGGGCGTCCTCGTGCTACGTTAGTCAGCTGATGATAAGAGAATTGTAAACAAACGCAAAGCGTTAGACGTGCTTTAGTAAAGAAAAACAGTGGCGATTCGTGTGGTGAAATTGTTTAATTAGTTAGTTATAAACTGAAAATGTTTGTGCGCCGCGTTGGAAGCGCTGCCGTGCGGCGCATCAGCACCACGTCGAGTGCGCCGAACAGCGACGTAATTCAGACGAAAATTGAGAACTTGGTGCGGTTCAAGAGTGACCTGAATTGCACCCGATGGGCAAAGATACGAGAGCATAATAATAATAGGTAGGTAGAACGGATTATGTAGGTGCGCATTAAAGAATTTTACTGCTGTTATTGTTGTTGCGGCGAAGCGCACCACGCCGGTAAAATTGTGTCGGTCAACGACATCTAACAGAAAAAGAAAACCGGCCTGTTGATGGCCTACGTGACGATGAGCATGCTTAGCATGTCTCTTCGTTGATGGGTTAAGTCATACTCGATGAGAGTAAACAGTACTTCAAAAGTATTGCGTAGCTTGATTGTGATTCAAGGGAAACTTGTTTTTTGTTGACTTTGCGATTTTTTTGAGATTGTACCAGGAAAGGCATGTGCATATGAGAGGTGTCTATTTATAGATAATTTAATCTAGTTTGTTATGCATTTTGAGTTATTTCGATTGCTAGCCTAGTTTTGGAGATACCGGCGGAATTGTAAACATTGTTTTTTTATCAGAACGTAAATACTTTGGAGTTTATCAATTTTTTTGGAATGTAAAGAGTGGTGATAATTAAATGAAAGTCGCGATGATTATTAAGGATTTAATATACTTTTAGATTGTTTTTAAATTATTAGAATATCTGTAATAGTTTTCGAGATATTATCAAATTATTGCGTGTTGTTGATGCTTGGAACATGAGGACTTCAAAAGTATTGCGTAGATTGATTGTTATTCGAGGGGAACTCGTTTTGTTGACTTTGAGATTTTTCTGTGATAACACTAGAAAAGGCATGTATGTTGGAGATGTGTCTATTTATAGATAATTTAATCTAGTTTGTTATGGTTTTTATGTTATTTTGATTACTAGCCTAGTTTTGGAGATATTGGAGAAATTGTAAACATTTACGTTTTTATCAAAACGTAAATACTTGATTGAAGTTTATCCATATTTTTGGAATATAAGGAGCGGGGATAATTCAATGAAAGTCGCAGTGATTATTAAGAATTTAATATTTTTTTCGATTATTTTTAAAATTTTAAGATATCTGAAATAGTTTTGGAGATATTAGCAAAATGTTGCGTAAATGCGGTGTACGACACGCGTTGATGCGCATGAATACATTAGATTTAAGTTTGAAATTTAATTGCGAGTAAAATTTTCGAATTTTTATAAAGAATTTAATCAATTTTAATAATCTTTTTGAATAATTAAAATATTTCAAGTATTACTTAAGATATGAACGAAATGGTGTAAGGTTGCATGATGATTGGGCGTTACTGAAAGGCTTTGTGTGCTTCAAAATTTATTTCCCATCAATCTACTGACGATAAATGTATAAATTTTTCACGTATTGATTAAGATACTAATCCAGGTTAATATCTTTTTTGAATTTTAAAAATATTGCAAGTATTTCTCAAGTTATAAACAAAATACTACAACATTAATTTATATCCCGAGAAAATAACACATTGGTAAAGGCATCATCAACTTTACAAATGATTTCCAACGAACATAATGATGAGACTTCTATCAAAATTGACGCAGTTGTTAATAATTTAACCCTTTTTACTGTCGTTTTTGAATCGTTAAAATATTTTGCGTAGTACTCGAGTTATAAACAAAATACCACAACGTAACACAGTGATTTAAGGTGGCTTAAAGACTTTCTGGGTTTCAAGATTTATTTACCATGGTTCTAATGTTGATAATTTTATAAGCTTATCGTAGATTTTTTTTAAATTTAATCCTTATTATCATACTTTTTAAAAGATTAAAATATTTCAAGTATTACTGAGGTTGTAAACAATTTATCACAACATTAATTTATTACATGAGGGAAATGGTTGACTATCAAACTTGCTCAAATACTTATTGAACGAGGGGATTTATTTCCAGGAAAACTAATGAAGGAAATTTGATCAACTTTGGCAGAGTTATCAATAATTTAATCCTTTTTAATATCCTTTTTGAATTTTTTTAATATTTCGCAAATTGCTTATTTTATTTAAGAAAATATATACGCTGATCTTTTCAATAGACTCACTTCCTATGATTATTATAGAAAATGTTTAATTTTCTCTTAAACTGGACCAACTATCAGGATAATTTTATCCTGTAAATGAACATCATTGATATTTAATCGAAATTTTTGTTTTTTTCGATTTAAGGGCTCTTTCTACCCTGCAAACCAAGGCTAAACCACAAAGTGGACAACTTTTCAACTCGAAGGATGAGAGTCGTGACTTTATGGCCACTTTCCCCGACATTGTACGCCATCTCACCGACACGAACAACAATCCTGAGCTGCAAGAAGTTGCTAAACATTACGCCAAAGTGTTGCAATACAACGTGCCAAATGGCAAAAAGAATCGCGGACTCGCTGTAGTGAATGCGTACAAAATGCTCGAAGATCCTGACAAGCTCACACCGGAGAATATCCAGTTGGCCAACGTCCTTGGATGGTGCGTCGAAATGGTGAGTGTTTGTTTACAACAAATTCTGTGCTATTTTTAGCATATTTATTATAGTTGGACGCAATCGAATCGCACTCGAGAGAGATAGTTTTGTTAATTGCTTGCATTTTGCGCAACATTTTTTCCAATCGATTGATTGCGAGTATATTTTTTATTGATCATTTTTCGAATATGCTGAGTAACAATAATTACATAAACTATTCGCTAAGTGTGTTCGCTATCTACTTGAGTAACTTGCTTGCTGATTACGATAATGCTGCAATTGGATAATAATTTTTTACTCGGGTTCATTCAATCGCAAACGAGCGAAATCCTCAAAGACAATGTTATCATCGTCGTCGTTCGCATAGCAACTGTTTTCGTACTTGGCGCGTTCAACGCTCTTCATCTTCTTCAACTGATGACTCTTCTCCTTATCGAATGCCCCCGGTGTGGGGTGGAGCAGTTTGAGGGGCACATCAGTGCATAATTCCCCTCCAAGAGTGCCGCAGTTTAGTTTGACCCGGACAGAGTACGAGATGACGATACCCAGGGCTTCAGCAGGACATTTTCCTTCCGGGACCAAGGTGGAACTGGCTAGGTTCACATCATCGTCCTTGAGGTGACCATCGAGGGCGATTCCACGACGATCCTTGTTGCTTGCTGCTAAGGGGACGAGGTAGATTGCCTTGGTGAAGGATGCACCCGGGGTGATGGGACATCCTTCGCGAGTTTCCACCGATGCTACGTACTTGGAGAATTGCGCATTGACCATGGTGATTTCACAATGCTGCACCACGTAGATCTTCATGTTCTTCACCGACTTCTTGGAATTGTTGCTGATGATTACATTCGCTGCGATTTTCTCCCCGTGATAGTAAATCTCCTTGTCGAGGGTCACTTCCAAGTTGATTTTGCCATTGGAGAAGGTGAATCCCTTGGAAACCAATGAGCTTGGAAGTCTGCAACGAGATTGGATTCAGTTTCCATGGGGTATTTTAATGCTTAATTACTTACCTGCTGCCACGTGTCAAGGGAGCGTATTGCAATTTCTTAATTGCCAATGCCACAGTGCTTCGTTTGTGGCCACGATCATCATCACTCTCGCCCACGTAGATCTTCACGCAGTATTCCACCCCCAAGGGTTTGCCATTGTCATCGTCCCCGGTTTGCAAAGTGACCGAGGATGGTGCCATTTCCGGGAATTTGAAGGTGAACGGGTACGCGTTGGGTGCCATCTTCTTGATCAACTTGTCCTGAATGGGTGTCAACTCCCGCTTTTCACCCTTGCTGCCTGGGACGATTTCCGCGGAGGCGATTACCATCTGCTTGCTGAACTTGACGCCCATGACCTCGTCCTCCTCGCGGCCATAGCGGTACGTCGTGACCACTTGGCCAAAGACGCGCCGTCCCCGGAGATAGTCATTTTCGACCACCACCACCCCATCGATGGGATCGACATGGTCCAGGTGGTCGATAAAGTCGCGTTTGCCTAGGTAGACCGTAAGCTTACCATTCGGTGTGGACTTCTTGAATACCTTGACAGCAACGACCATTTGATTGTTCGGAGTGTGGTGTCTCGACTTGCTCTTCACCAACTAGTTGAACAACGTACTGAGACATTTTGCCTTTTTATGCGGTTGTTTTAAGCTCGCTTTTCCGGCTTCGCATGATTCGATTAGGTTAATTTAATTTGGCCGCACGCGTTGTGAAGATTATTTGATTATTTTCGATTCGTCTTTAGTTGCAGGCATTCCTTCTCGTCTCTGACGATATCATGGATCATGCTGAGCTGCGAAGAGGTTCGCCCTGCTGGTACAAAATGCCAGGAGTTGGTCTTGCTGCTGTCAACGATGCGTCCATGTTGGAAAATGGAGTGTTCCACATTCTCAAGATGTATTTCCGGGAGCATCCATGCTATGTGCCCGTCATGGAGATCTTCCACGACGTGAGCTTCAAGACGATCATGGGACAAACCCTGGACAATTTATCCCACGTGGATGGCAAACCCAACCTCGATGAATACACGATGAAACGATACAATGCAATTGTCAAATACAAGACTGCTTATTACTCATTCCAATTGCCTGTAGCGTTAGCTATGTATCTTGCGGGCAAATTCGACCCGGAAATGCATCGTCAAGCGAAGACTATCCTCCTGGAAATGGGACATTTCTTCCAGGTGCAGGTAAACTAACTTTCCCACTTGAAAGCGAACGTTTGCTTACGAATTGTATCTTGTACTAGGACGATTTCCTCGATTGCTTTGGCAATAAGGAATTGACAGGCAAGGGAATGACAGGGGGAGATATCCGTGAAGGAAAATGTACATGGTTGGTGGTGGTTGCTCTTCAGCGAGCCACTCCAGCGCAGAAACAAATCCTCGTTGAGCATTACGGCCGCCCGGAGGAGGAAAGCATCCAGGCGGTTAGGACACTCTACGAGGAGCTCAGTCTTCCTACAACTTATGCAATCTACGAGGAGGAATCCTTCAATTTGATTCGCACGCATATCCAGCAGATATCCAAGGGATTACCGCATAATATCTTTTTCAAGTTCATGGAGAAGATTTACAAGCGCGAATGTTAAATCCTGACGCGTCCTTTCGCTCTTTCTGGTTTGAACAAGCATCGACAATATCAACAAAGCATTTAGTTTAGCAAGAAATTGATTAAATTCAGAGAAAGCGCATTTACGAGTCACCTGGTGAGATCAGCGTGAACTACAGCATGAGAGCCTTCTCACAAATGCGGGCTGAAGAACGATTGAAGAAATCTTCTAAAAAACGTAGCTATTAAACAATTTCTTGTTTAATTGCTAATTCTGGAATTAATTATTAATTGGTGTTCATTGTAACGAACGACGAATGTGTGATATTAATTACTTTTTCTCTTCTTATGCGGCAAATGTATTAACAGTGGTATGAATGTTGAAATAGTTATTGTTAAGTATTACTACACGTTCTATTGTAGTGCATATATTTGTAATTTCATAGTGTTGTTTATAAGGCTGAATAAACAAAAACGCAATTATAGTTTATGCATGTTTATTCAGCTACTTGAAAAGCGATAAATGCAAAGCCTCGTTCCATTTACTTGGGAACGTATGATAGAATAATAGCCGACTTTGGCGAAATTGGGAAATCCTTAGAGCTTTTCTTAAGCCTGGAATAATAACAAATAATGAAGAAATTGAGAATCGAATAAGATTGAGACATACCTGATTCCCACGTCAGTTTCATTATAGTTGCTGCTAAAGAACTGAACTGTCACTTCATCGGGAACAACTGGGATATCATTAGGGAAATCCACATTGACGTGATCTCCAGTTGGATTAAATGCAACTAAATATCCTGGATTTCCTGGATAGCTCCTAGATAAACAAATTTCAGTTAACATTCATCTTTAGCTTGCGCCCTTTTCTTACCCTTGTCTTCCAATACCAAGCAATATGTTAAGAGATTAATAAGCATGAAAAGTTATTGATTAATTGGATTGATTTACAAGATAGGGATAATACGAACCTGATATAAGCGAAAACTGTATCATTCGCAGCAGTGTAAAGCCTCTGAGTACCAAAAAGTACCGAAGGTGATTTACGAGCCTCTTTAAGTTCTTCGGATACTTTGAATGCGTCGTTAATGATGGGCACTCCTTTAAGGAGATAAGTCACAATCTCCAGTGTTCCAGGCGGATAGGATTTGCTATCTATTTGCCATCCTGGCCAATGATTCTCCAGGATAATAGTGGATGCTTCCACATCGTTAACCAGCTTTTTGGGATCGTAATTATCCTGATTGAAAATATCCCGATGTCTGGGAAGATCAACTAATAAAGTTCCATTGTATTTGTATCTTTCCAAGTTGCTTAATTCGTCAGCCAACATCATAACTGCATCCTCATTTGTGGTTTTAATTAATTCTCTCCATTCCCGAACGATGGGTTGCAATTCCTCCAGGTTTTCAGTTTTAAAATGCGAGTAAAAGTCGTAGGAATTCAATCCGCTTGAACCTGCAGTGCTTTTGACACTTTCATCCGTAAATTCAGCATCTACAACCAAACCAGGCACGTTCTTTAACCGGAAACCATCAACTCCAGCAGCGAGAAATCGTTCCAGGACTGAGGTGAATTCCTGACGGACTTTGGCATTCCGGAAGTTCAAATGTGGAATGCCATCAGGCGCAAAGTAGAATTGTTTACGCTGTGGTGAATACAACCAGGCTGATTGCTTTCTATCGTCGGTGGAGTTCTTCGCTAGCCAATTGTTGGGTGGGACTTTACCATCCACTCCTTCAGCCCCTGCCCAGATGTAGTAATCACTAAATTCACCTTTGCTTTCCGCATTGGCGAACCACGCCCTGGAAGCTGATGGGTCAATCTCCAAGATGATTCTGGAATCTTTATTGTTATCCAAAAACGCCTGATATTGTGATGATGTGTTGTAAGTATCATGTGGATAATGAATGATAACTGCTTGATTATTGTCAATTTCGGAGTTTTCGTTGAGATGGACGTCGTCTCCTGCTTTAATGAGTGGTCCTTCCTCCCACCAGGTCTTGGGCGTCGGCGGTGTGCATTTAGGGGCGGCGATTATGATCAAAATGGCTCCAACAAGCATTCCAGCCCAAAGCAACCAGAAGGAAATGAACAGGAACCAACGCAAACGCACCCAGAATGGATCATTGGCACATTTCATTAACTCTTCCTTGGTCAACCCCACAAATTCACTCTTCACCTCACCTAGAAACAATTCAACAACTTTTAAACAATGTTTTATGAAATTATTAAGAGAATTACAACTTTTTGTTTCCAACTCAACTTGAGCCATGATGTTAAACAATGAATTGCAATTTTGTATCAACCAGCATTTAAACTGTAATGTACCAGTAGTTTTATTACATTCCAATAATGCAATGTAAGTGTTTAACAAACAATTCCTGGAGGTGTAACTGACTTATATAAGCATTCATTGCATGCTTCTTGTGTAATGCTTTTTTGCAGCTCAACTGTTCAAGAAGCATGAGCAGTGAGTGTTGTAAGTGTTTTAGCAATAAATGGCAAGTAAAACATACCAATATCCAGCTTAGCATCACCATTCTTCTCGCTACTGATGAATTTGATGTTGGTGAGCATGATATCTGAATCTGGAGCAACATTAGTGTCCTCCTTGGTGAGCATCTTCTCGTCGGCTCCATCAGGCTCATTGGTGCTGTTCTCCTCTTTAATGAGACTTCTCGGACGCGGAGTTTTCTCTAAATTAGCAACAATTTAAGGCGTAAAAGAAAAGCTGATGCAACAACTCCTAACCTTCCATGTCGTCTTCGGGAATCTGCTTATACGTGGCTGCTGAGGAGGGCGTCAATGGTTCTTTCTCCTTGCTGGCAATGTCGAGCTTTTGCCCTTCCATTTCGCGTTAGGAATTTGACCCTTGCACCTTTTAATTAAACAATTTATTCTTAATCTCGTGCTTAACAAAGCGACAATGGCTTCTTCCGAATGTTATATGGCGGAAGTACCCGAATGACCTAATTCCCAAAAATTGCCAAATACGACCACCAGGGGTAACAAGTATTTGGCGGTAACTTTTAAAAAAGCGCAACTTTAACGCTCTTTTCAAATTTAATTTTTTACGTTAAATTTAAAGTTTATTTTGCAATAATTTTACTGGAAATACAAAGGAGAGGTGTTAAACTATAGAGAGGAACCGTTAACGTGTATTAGCGATCGTGAGAACTGCGAAATTTCAAGACGCAAAGGGTCGCAAACTGGTTGGAGCGCAAAAAGGGTTCGCATCCCCCGAATTGCACGTGCAAACCGCGTAACGTGAGAAAATCGCATCGCATCCCTCGGGAATGCCTGCTAAAAACCGGTCGCGGCGATGCATCAACTTGTTTCTTGTTCCTCCCCTTTTTTCTTCGTCTTTTCCACTTCCCAGCGCGCGTCAAGTGTGTTGTTTTTTCTTCGTGGACTTGAGCGTCAGGCGACAGGTTCAAATTTGAATAACAAATCAGCTCATTATCATAATCATGGCAGTGTAAACCTGTTTATCAGCGCGTTATCTCGCTTATAAGTTATTGCACGACCGTCGCTGGAATGTTACTTGCCGTTCAACGATAACGACGACAACATCTTCACGTTCATCCTTCGGGAACACTCCAATCGATCGCACGACGTAAGCGTGCGCGTCTCAAGGAATCAAACAACACACAGACGTCTTAGACATGTCCGTCATTGGCAAGGTAAGTGCACGATTCCCGATTCTCCACTCCCTGATTTCCTGGAATTTCTCTACTCAGTTCGCATATTAATTGCACGAGTTCCCGAGGGAATTTGTGGTTAAACAAGTGTTGTATTGCATGCGTGGAATTCAAACTAATTGCAAGCTTTTAACCTCAAACAGCCCGTTCTGTATTCGTACTGGAGGAGCTCCTGTTCGTGGCGAGTGCGCATCGGTGAGTGGATTGTTTATTCCCGTTTATCCCGGATTGATTGTGGTTGTTGTTAGCGTTAAACCTGAAAGAGATCCCATATGATATCAAGCCGGTATCGCTGATAAAAGCGGGAGGAGAACAGCATTGCAATGAGTACAGGGAGATCAATCCAATGGAACAAGTGCCTGCATTGCATATTGACGGGAATACACTGGTCGAATCCTTGAATATCCTGCATTATCTGGAAGAAACACGTCCACAACGCAGTCTCATGCCTCATGATGTAGTCAAACGGGCCAAGGTGAGTGCTCACATCTGATTGATTTAGGGTTTTTAGGGTTGTCTTTTAGGTGCGTGAAATGTGCGAGATAATTGCATCGGGAATTCAGCCCTTGCAGAATCTGATCGTCCTGATCCACGTGGGCGAGGAGAAGAAGAACGAGTGGGCTCAACACTGGATAACAAGAGGATTCAGAGCTGTGGAGAAGTTGTTGTCTTCAAGTGCAGGGAAATATTGCGTTGGAGATGATATCACATTGGCAGATTGTTGTCTCATCCCGCAGGTGTTTAATGCACGCAGATTCCATGTAGATCTAAGGCCATTCCCGATTATCCTGCGTATTGATCGGGAGCTGGAGAATCATCCCGCTTTTCGGGCGGCGCATCCAAGCAATCAGCCTGATTGCCCACCAGAAGCGCCCAAATAGTTGTTCTGGGAAATCTAATTTTCTATAAATAGTACAAACTATGCATACCCGTTTGGCCTTTGTTTGTTTATTTGTATTATCCTTTGCGCAATATTTTGTGAAATGCTTTTTCTGCTTTTTTGTTGTTCTTTTGCCTGGTTTTATATTTGAATTTTATGAATGTCTAGAGGATACGTAAAACTCTAAGTTTTTGACAATAATGCAATTTTTTTATTTGTTTATCTTTCTTTATTAATAAATACGTGTGTAATTTTAGCTTATGATTTCCTTTATCGAAAATACGAGTTTAGATATGTAAATATAGAATGCGTAAACATAACCTGCAGATCACATGTTATGATTGGTTTTTTGGCGATATTTATTAAACGAAAATGCGAAAATACCAACAATTGTTGCTAATTATCGTATCCGTGTTTAGTTTAAGCCTTTTGCTTGTTTACAGGCATGAATATAATCGATTGCACTATGTGCTGGAAGTGTTTAATTTCTTTGGTCAGCCATGCAATTTCTCTGAGCTGATTGATAATGGTAATTTGCTGAATATGCATGATTGGGGTCCTGAACCCGGATGGATAAGGGAGGATAATGTCCTGATTTACTCTACACATCAAACTGGTGAGAATTCCATTGTTTCCCTAGCTGTCAAAGCCAGCAAGCTGGATCATCCAAGGAATTGTTATTTATGGTTTGAGGATAATGAATGGCAGCCACAGATTGGTAAATTGGATGTATCCTTGATCAAGGAAGATTCCTCCTATGGGAGATACAGGTATCAATGCTCCTGGACCAGGAGGACAAATGGATTAGTGCCTTATGCTGTATCACACAGTAAAACACATCAGAATAATGCAATTCAGTTGATTGTTCCTTTGCATCAACAGGGAGATCAACAATTTAATATCACATTGTGTATTTTACCATCTAAATTTGTTACCAGGAGATTCCTGGCTGAATTCATCAGTTTTCATCTCCTTGTTGGAGTGGATTCATTCATCCTGTATGGCAATTCTTTGCCTCATAAATCCATGAAATTGATAACGAATCTATCCAGGAAACTACGTTTTAATATGACAGTCTATCCGTACAACTATCCCGAAAGGATATTCGAGGATATCATCAACGAAGATTGCAGATTAAGAACGCAAGGACAATCAAAATTTGCAATAACTCTGGATGTCAATGAATTAATTGTGCCTGAAATCAATTTATTCAGTGCTCTCTTATCAAAGCATCCAGGATTCAAGCTTCCAGTTCAGGAATTCTGCATTAATAGCCAGCTAGAACAAAAACCAATTGCCATCCAGAATTTACAAGCAACCAGGAGTGATGAACAGGGAACAAAAGTGATTCATACTGGAGGATTACTAAATGCAACAAAAATTAAGACTGAATTAATTGATCAAGTAATCAGTATTCATAAGTACGTGTATTGTTTAAAAACCAACCCTAAATCCTTTAAGGATGGGACCATTTTAAAGTATAGTGATGATTTTATCAAGTCAACTTTATATCAGTTGTATCTAAAGCGTTTGTTGTAGTGATTTAATGAAATTTATATATTCGATATTCGAGGACAATAATACAGTAATTGTTAAATAGGTTTATTAATTTTTATCCTTAGAATTTCAAATTTGAAATTGCCTTTCGCGGGCTTATTTTAGTTGGTAGCACTGAGCATCTGAAGCGTGGGGGCGTGGCGTGTCATGTTCGTCAGAGTTCGTGTCAATTTTTCCCGCTATTCCTTCGATGACAGCTGGTGCAGTTGGATGTAGTTGTTAGTGTTAGATTGTTATTTGTTAATTATAATTAACTACAAGGTGCTAGAGTAACAACTTTGTGTTTATTGATAGTGGATGGATGCCCTCCAGTAATAGATTCAAGCTGCTGTAGTGGATAAACACTTCTTTCTCTACCGGTCAGTTAGCCACTGGATGTAAGGTTAGTCGCGCACTTTTCTTGCATAATCGAAAGGCTGCACGCTCGTTGGCGGTTTTTAATTGATAATCAATACTCCTGAGAGCGTAGCAACAATTATTTATTGTTTTATCTATCGATTTGACTTAGGCGGCTTTATGGAGTAGGTAAATGCAACAAGGCCAATAGCACAGCAAATTCTATTAGGTATTTGTAATCTGGTCCAATCTGATTAATCTCAATTGCGTTTCTTGCTCCTGATTTATTTAATCGTTAAATAATTGAATCAAATTTTGCGGAAGTTGATGTCAAATTGAAACGGCGTCTTCCGGAAGTGAACACGATTGCATCGGCACGATGTTACACGAACATTTCCGAGGTGTGAGTGAGAAAGAGAATGTTGTCAAAAAGTAGTGTCTTTATCTTACACATTACGTAGTTGCAATTCCACATGTTTACATACTTGTGAGGTTAAACGTACCTTATTATTGTTTTTAATTAATTATTGAGTGAATAATGGAGGAAGAGAAACAACTTGTGTGTTTACCCGGTCAGAGATTGTGTTTAAGTGATAAGTCGCACTTGGCAGGCCAGGGCACTTACGAAAAGCAGGGTTATATTTATTCCCAATTGGCGGGTTTTGTAAAAATAGTTAAAAAGGACGAAGAAAAGACAGAAATTATCGAAGTGCATACTGTTAACGAGCAAGGCTTAGTGCCTCAACAGGATGACATAGTCACAGCACAAGTATTAATCCTGACACAGCAATATGCAAGATGTGCAATTAAATGCATTGGAGATGTAGTCCTTTCAAGATCCTATAGGGCAATCCTTAGAACAGAAGATGTCAGAGCACAGGAAAAGGATAAAGTGGATATTTATAAGAGTGTAAGACCAGGAGATATTATTCTAGCAAGAGTTGTATGTATTTCCCAATTTAAACTTGATCATTTGCTAATATATTTTGTGCCTTTCCAGCTGCCAATCACTGAAGCACAAACATATCAACTATCCACAGCTGAGAATGAATTAGGTGTGGTGATTGCATACAGTGAAGAAGGGTATCCAATGGTTCCAATAAGCTGGACAGAAATGCAATGCACCAGGACATTTGTAAAGCAGCCTAGAAAAGTTGCTAAAGTAGTGCCAGAAACATTTAAACAGCAACCAGCATGAATTGTATTTTCAGAGTATATTATGCATAAAAAATGATAAAAACTAAAGGATAAATCTAGGCACTTAAGCGTAACGCATATTAATCCTGCTCTCGTGCATTTGATTCAGGACGTATTGCGTATCGTATTCTTCTGCTCCCGATTCCCCGTTGTACGGTTGCGGCTGTTGGTGGCAAGCAATCGGTCCTTGAATGCACTGTGAGTCGGTTTTATTCGTGTTTTTAGGACACATAATAGACGGGCATTCGGTTAGCATAATCTTGTGTTCTTTGCGATATATTGCATCACTCATATCTTCATTGTCAAACGTTTGAGCAAAGCAACAAGTTGTTAGGAATGTTATAACCATAACCAGAGGATACGTGAGGAAGAAGATTATATTAAGACAGAATTCACTCCTCCTGCAAGAGATTTAACGTTAAATGAGAGGTAGAACGCTTTGCGGGGGGCGGTGATTTACAAGGATAGGGCTCGTACAGTACGTCGTTTCGTTTGTGGATGGACTGGCCATCCAATCATGTCGTATTGAACGGGGAAATTGGCAAGTTCCTCCTCTTGGTAGTGATCCAAGGGTCGTGGGAGGTCGACAAGTGCGCCTAGGCCGCACATCCCTAAGGGGGGCCACCACATGACGCCCAGGATGCCTTTAATGCAGCCCAACAACAGCAGGAACAGGATAATGCAGATAAGAATGACAAGTACGCCTATCAAAGGGTTGTTAAAAAGCACGACGGTATCGTCCAATGCGCAGCAACTGCGTACGCTGCGCGGCTCCGATGCATTCTTCACAAGCTGCTTCACTTTCCATTCGAACGCATCACTGCTATCATAACTAATTTGCATTCAGCAGCTGGACAGGTAATTAATTTGACAATTGGTTAATTTGAATTTTGAATTGCTCCATGTGCTGCCGCCAGTGAATTAATTGGAAAATTCAATTCTAGTCGGAATGGTTCGGTTCCTTCCGATCGGTCATTCCGACCTTCCGCAACTGTCAGTCCGGCATTTTTATTTACAAGTGCCTTGAGCGCGTCAGTTGCGCCAAAAATATTTCTGCAGTGGTGAAGCGATAGGAAATTTAGTGCTGGTGAAAGGGGTTTTCACGATGAAAGCGATGGCCAACCAATACGTGGTCACCGCGCACAAAGCCACCGCCGTAAACGCCTGCGTAACTGGTAAGTTTAGCTGGGAAATAGCGTCATACAGTGTCTAACCTCAAATTACCCCACAAGGTAATTTTACGTCGCCAAACGAGCTAAATTTAATTGTCGCAAAGACTTCGCGTTTTGAAATCTACCTTGTCACCCCCGAGGGTCTGCGTCCCGTTAAGGATGTGGGCATCTACGGTAAAATCTCGATTATGAAACTGTTTAGGCCTCAGGTATGAGTAGGACTGTGTTTAGGTTTGATATGCATTGATAAGTCTTGTTTCTGCAGCATGAAAAGAAAGATTTGCTGTTTATTGTTACATCCAGATATAATGCCATGATACTGGAGTGTGTCCATGAGGGTAATGACTTGGAGATCATCACCAAGGCACATGGCAATGTGGGTGATAAGATTGGCAAGCCAGCTGACACTGGATTATTGGCTGTGATTGATCCCAAAGCAAGGGTGATTGCTCTCAGGCTCTATGATGGCCTGTTGAAGATCATCCCATTGGATAGAGACAACTATGAGTTGAAAGCAACAAATATCAGGTGTGTTTGTCAGATTTGTTGGTTAGGTTATGTGTAACATGTTATTGTTTTGTAGAATTGATGAATTACAAGTATATGATGTGGAATTTTTGCATGGATGTGTCAACCCTACTATCATTTTGATTCATCAAGACACAAACGGGCGTCATGTGAAGACACATGAGATTTCATTGAGAGATAAGAATTTTGTGAAGATTCCTTGGAGGCAGGATAATGTTGAGACTCAGGCGTCAATGGTGATTCCTGTGCCTTCACCACTGTGTGGAGCTATCATTGTGGGTCAGGAGAGTATTTTGTATCATGATGGTATCACTTCAGTTGCTGTTGCTCCACCAATCATTAAAGTAAGTTTATCTTGATGAGTCTAGGGGTTGATTTCTTATCAAGTTGGGGGTTTTAGCAAAGTACAATAACATGTTATGTGAAAGTGGATCCGGCTGGATATCGTTACCTTCTGGGAGATTTAGCTGGGCATTTATTCTTGCTGTTTCTTGGAGTTGAGAGTGGACCAAATGATACGAGCGTCGTGCGTGATTTACGTGTAGAATTGTTGGGTGAAATTACAATTCCGGAATGCATCACTTATTTGGACAATGGCGTACTGTTTATTGGATCCCGCCTGGGGGATTCGCAATTGGTTAAGTTGATTACCAGACCGGATGAGAGTGGATCGTATGTGACACCCATGGAGTCGTTTACGAATCTCGCGCCGATTTTGGATATGTGCGTGGTGGATCTAGAGCGGCAGGGACAAGGACAATTGGTGACCTGCTCGGGAGCATTTAAAGAGGGTTCGTTGAGGATTATTCGGAATGGAATTGGTATTCAAGAGCATGCGTCGATTGACCTGCCTGGTATTAAAGGTATGTGGGCTTTGAATATTGCGTCCGGCTCGAAATTCGATAATACGCTGGTGTTGTCCTTCGTTGGACACACGATCATCCTGAGTTTGAATGGCGAAGAGGTGGAGGTTGTTGATATGGCTGGGTTTGCATCGGATACTCAAACGTTTTACTGCGCGAATGTGGTTCACGATCAAATCGTGCAAATCACCCCGGCGAGTGTGCGTCTTATTTCGGCGCAAACTAAGAATTTGCTTGCTGAGTGGCAGCCGAAAAACGATAAGAATATCAGCGTGGTGGCTTGCAATACAGAGCAGATTGTCGTATCGACTGGTAGTGAATTATTCTATGTGGAAATCCAACCTTCCGAACTGATATCCAAAGCACACACGACGCTTGACGTGGAGATTGCCTGTTTGGATATCAGTCCACTGGGTGATGGTGAAACCCGATCGAATTTAGTCGCAGTTGGGCTGTGGACGGATATCTCGGCGAGGGTTTTGCACCTGCCTGATTTGAACGAGGCGGTGAAGGAGTCACTCGGTGGTGAGATTATCCCCAGGTCGATTCTGATGACCACCTTTGAGGGTTCACATTACTTACTCTGCGCTCTCGGTGATGGATCCATGTTTTACTTTCTGCTCAATAAGGAGTCGGGCGTGTTGAGCGATAAGAAGAAGGTGACGCTAGGCACACAACCAACCGTCCTCAAGGCGTTTCGCTCGTTGAGCACGACCAACGTCTTTGCCTGCTCGGATCGACCGACGGTCATTTACTCGTCCAATCATAAACTCGTCTTTTCGAATGTCAACATGAAAGTGGTGAATCACATGTGCAGTTTGAATACGGAAGCGTACCCGGACAGTTTAGCACTGGCTACGTACAGTTCGATAACGATTGGTACAATCGACGAGATTCAAAAGTTGCATATTCGGACAGTGCCATTACACGAATCGCCACGGAGGATTGCCTATCAAGAGCAATCACAGGTAGGGTTCAAAGGGTAGAATTGAAGGTTTGAGGTTAATTGCATTGCTTTGCAGACTTTTGGAGTGCTCTCGGTGAGAATTGACGTGTTGGATGCACGTGGACAGAGTCCACCTCGACCTAGTGCTAGCACAATGGCGCAGTCGGTGACTGTGTCAAGCAGTGCTGGTTTCCTGTCGATTGGTAAATGTAATTCTGGCGGCTGTGGATCGGCTGCCGACCATGGTAAAGAAGTGGATGTACATAATTTCCTCATTATTGATCAGCATACGTTCGAGGTGCTGCATGCGCATCAATTAATGCCGCAAGAGAACGCGTTATCGTTGATCTCCTGTCAGCTGGGCGATGATCCAAATACTTATTATCTGCTCGGTACGGCGATTGTGATTCCTGATGAGCCAGAACCCATGCAGGGACGATTATTGATCTTCCAATGGAATGATAACAAACTAACCACTGTTTCGGAGAAGGAGACGAAGGGTGCTTGTTATTCCCTCGCTGAATTCAATGGGAAACTCTTGGCGAGCATCAACAGCACGGTGAGGTTATATGAATGGACAGCTGAGAAGGAACTACGCCTCGAATGTTCGCATTTCAATCATATTATCGCGCTTTATTTGAAAACGAAAGGTGAATTTATCCTTGTCGGGGATTTGATGCGTAGTATCACCCTGCTGCAGTATAAAACGATGGAGGGCACATTCGAAGAGATTGCGAGAGATTACAGTCCGAATTGGATGACAGCTGTTGAAATGCTCGACGATGATGTTTTCCTGGGTGCGGAGAATTCGCGGAATTTGTTTGTATGTCAGAAAGACAGTACAGCGACCACGGATGAGGAACGACTGCAGATGCAATTGGTTGGTCAGTTTCATGTTGGTGATATGGCTAACGTGATGCGTCATGGTTCGCTGGTGATGCAGAATTTAGGTGAGACTTCCACGCCCACGTCCGGCTGTGTCCTATTTGGCACGGTGAGCGGTGCCATTGGACTTGTCACGCAAATACCCACCGACTTTTACGACTTTCTCATTGAACTGCAACGCAAGCTGGCGACAATTATCAAGAGCGTGGGTAAAATCGATCACGCTTTCTGGAGGTCGTTTCATACGGATATTAAGACGGAACCCTGCGAGGGTTTTATCGATGGTGATTTGATTGAGAGCTTTTTAGATTTGTCTCCCGATAAGATGAAGGACGTTGCTTCTGGTTTACAGGTATTTAATTTAGGTGTTAGATTTCTTTAAGGATTGGTGTTAATTTCTTTTGGCTTTTGCTTGGATTTCAGATGATTGGTGAGGGAAATATGAAACAAGAATGTACTGTCGACGATTTAGTCAAGCTCGTTGAAGACCTGACTCGTATTCATTAAGGAATCTAGTTTTGTTTATAGGATATTACGTTCTTTCATAGAAATTATTATTAACTTTTTAAAAGCACAAAAAGAAACCAGCGAATGCATTTGTTTTGTCCTGATGGGAGGGAGAGAGTCGGAGACATGTCGCGTGTTTATAAAAATAACGTGCGAGTGAGCACAGTTGGTCTGGTTGTAACCTTGGACCTTGAACACTCGAACATGCGTGAATTAACCACCTACTTGTCGCGCTGCTCTCAAAACAAACAAACAACACGAGGATATTGCGCCTACCCGAGGCGTACGTTCAGTGGCTCAGTTCGCTTCGAGTAAAACGCGCAAAAACATGGGCACCAACGCTGAAAAGGTTGATATTATCAAGAAGCACATCCACAGCTATCAGGATGTGCCCAAGAAGGGTGTGATATTCAGGTACGCAATCGAATTCGCAGGTTATCAGCGTCGGTAATCGATGTGGCGCGTGATCACCTGACTGTTGATAATAGCCGATATATCATTTCGTGTCGGAGCTGTTATTGTTTAGTCTGGCTGCGACAATAACAAGCATGACGACCAGTGGTGCTATTTCAACGAGATACCTCATTGTTTTGAACTGCTTATCAGTGCTTGCATTCGGCTATTATCTATACGTGTTTTACCGCACGGTTGAACGAAGCGAAGGATTCGCTGATTGGGCGTAACGTTGCAGGGACATCTTCTCCGTCCTGCAGAATCCACAGGTGTTCTCGCTGCTGCGAGATATCATGTTTGATCACATAAAGACGGTGGAGTTTGATTGTATTGCGGGACTGGATAGTAGGGGGTTTCTCTTTGGGCCCATTCTTGCGCTGCACATGCAAAAACCGTTTGTACCCATCCGTAAGAAGGGTAAACTGCCAGGACCAACAAAGAGTGTGGCTTATAGCCTAGAGTACGGAGAGGTATTGTTGCTATTGCGTCATCTTAATGCGCGGTTAGTGATAAGTATTGACGTTTTACAGGATGTTTTTGAGATGCAACAAGGTAGCATTAATAAGGGTGACAAGGTGTTGCTGATTGACGATTTGCTCGCCACCGGGGGCAGTTTAGCAGCCTCCTGCGACTTGGTCTCATTGCTGGGCGGTGTGGTGGTTGAATGTGTAGTGATTATTGAACTGCTTGACCTTAAAGGTCGCGATAGGATAAAAACCAATGTGCATTCGTTCATACAATATTAGAGTTTTTAAAAAGAGTTGATCTACTCTTTACACAACGGCTGGGCAGTAGTAATCATAGTAATTAGCTTATAAGGCTCAACAATTATCCTTGAATCCTGTGAAAGATACTTCGAATCCTGCATATGAAGATTGGCAAGATCGTCAACATTCGGTAAAGTCCGATGGCGCTGTCAGAGAGGATGACAAAAATGACAGGCAACGTGCATCATAACCTCGGAAATTAGTCATGGCCGTTCTGCTTTTTACCGCGCGATCTTCTGCGGTTTATCAGAGTTTTGCAAAGTGTTTAGTAACGAACAGTGCCTTAAAATGCCCTTTGAGTATTCACCGCCCTATACGGCAATCGACATGTAAGTGTTAGCGACGATTGATGGCTGAACGCAGCTGAACAAACACAGTTGTAGGACACGATGTAAGCAACCTAGACTTAACGACTTTTCAAGAAAACTTGCAATTCCGTAAGCACGAGGCAAGCAGGAGTATCTTAGTTCAAGTACAATCAGCGCATTCCTACAAGGAGTTGCACGCGTATTGCAGTTCATTCGGTTCAGTCAAAAACCTCCTCCACTACTCGACTGGAGTGGAGCCCATGCATTTCATTATTGTTGAATTTGATAGTGAAGAGGGTGTACATAATGCATTCTCCCACGGCGCGTATCTAGAGGATGCACATGCTGTGCCTGTACAGTCACAATTCCTGTGGTTCAGAGCAGCAAGCAAGAAGCCAAAACTTAAACAAAAAGTCAGTAAGGATGTTCAATTATTGGTTGAGAATGGCAATAGTATCTTTAGAGAGTTGGAAATCCAAGAAGCAATGCGTTCTGCGGCTGATGTAAGTTAAAGAAGTGTTTTGGTTCAATTTTGTGTAAGATTTTGTATAGGTTACAGAACAAATGCACAAATTACATAGCTTCACCCGGCTGAATGATGTAGGTGTAAGATTAAGATTCTTAGCGGCTAAACAAATAGAGATTGCAATGTCTGGCATGTTTCCATCAGCAGTTGCTATACCTTTTGGATCATCAGTGAATGGCTATGGGAAGATGGGTTGTGATTTGGATCTAGTATTAAAATTGAATCACAAGTTACCTGTAAGTCTTATCAGAATCAAGAACATCCAATTGAGTTAATATTGTTATTGATAGGGGATTAATGAACAATCAAGATTGGTTTTTCATAGCAAAGCAACCATGGGCAGTGAACGTTCCACATCACAGAGACACATGGAAGCTGTGGGGGATATTCTCCAGTTGTTCCTACCTGGATGTTCACAGGTACGACGAATATTGCAAGCACGCGTGCCAATTATCAAATTCTATCAGCAATTAGTTGATGTTGAAGTGGATTTATCAATGTACAATACGTAAGTCTTCCTGGTTCTTGGTTAGGAACTACATAGTAATTCATCTCTTAGCTCAGGAGTGCACATGTCTGATCTTTTGCATCTGATGGGTGCACTTGACCATCGTGTTCGACCATTGGTCTTCACCGTCCGCAAATGGGCAGCGGAGACAGGACTCACGAGTAGCTCACCTGGCAGGTGGATAACGAATTTCTCATTGACATTACTCGTCCTTGCGTTTTTACAAAACCCCCAAGTTGCTATCCTGCCTTCGGTGAACAAACTTGTGCAGCTTGCAACCAAGGACGATGAATGCATTGCGGAAGAAGGACTCAACTGTACATTTTTACGCAGCCCGCGCACATTTCTCGGGCATCATCCGCAACAAAATCAGCAGGATTTAGCCATTCTGCTGCGCGAATTCTTCGAGCATTACTCGTCCTATGACTTTCAAAATAAAGCGATATCCTTGAATGACGGTGTCCCAATCACAAAGCCTGATCATAGTGCACTCTATATCGTTAACCCTCTAGAGCGGGGGCTGAACGTTAGCAAGAATGTGAGCCTTGAGGAATTGCAGAAATTCAAATCGGAATTGCGAAATGCTGCTTGGGTACTGGAATCCATCGAAGAACAGTCCGATAAGACGAATTGGGGTATTTTGCAATTGTTTGTGAATAAACGAAAAGCAAATGGAATTGCTGCAGCACAATCGCAACAGCATAGACAAACCAAGCTGATTGAAGTTAGTAAATTGTTTGACGAAGATGATTTTAAGAATGATAATGTCCGGAAGGAGGTGGATATTATCAAGAAGGAAACGAAAGCGAGGGTTAAGAGTGCTATCGGATTAGACCTGAAGTCCCAAAGATAATATATAAAGAAATAAGAAAAGTTTATTTAGATGTTTCGTATTTTGTTGTAAGTAGCTTAATTTCCTTCTTGGCATACACACACACACTCACTCATTGTAATGTTGTTCCATTTCCCGACATGTCTAGACTTGACCTGCATATGCATAGTCGTGCAGTTACCGTCAAGGTCAGCCATTTTTATGATGGATTTTGCTAGTTGGGTTATTTATGACTATTTACACGCGGCCGAAAAAAAAGACGAGAATAGAAAGTGTATTCATGACAGTCAGAGCGAGCGGATGCAAGTAATAATAGCAATCGCATTCAGCTGTGGATGTTGTTGAGCGTGTCAAACGACACGTTTGTACAAGTTGTGAAAGGCCGCTTGGTTGATAAATACGATAACGATTGGAATTGTTTAAAAGAAGTGTCGTAAACAAAGGTAGCATTGTATGGCGAAATTACCAGTCCGACTGGAACACAAAGGTACGATTTTTATTTAATCGTCCGGCTGACCGGCTTATCAAGACGAATATTTCGAAAACTAATTAGTCAAATTTCAAACTAGATTAGATAGCGACTGACCGCGAATACGGATAGTTGACGCAGATTCAAACTACAACTATGAGTGCTAAAGTATTCATTGGAAGTATTATCAATCCGGGCAAAAGCAAAAAGACCATTGATGTGATTGATGGTTTTCTTGTGGTTTCACATGATAAGGTAAATTGTTGTTAAGAGTGGTAGGATTAGAGGTGTAATTGCGTTCTTGGGGTTTAGATTGTTGCGATTGGATCGATAGCAGAATGGGGAAAAGTACGGGATAAATATGTTGATTGTTTGCTGATTAAGTTGAGTAAGAGTCAATTTCTCATGCCGGGATTGATCGATACGCATATTCACGCACCGCAGTATCCTAATGCCGGATTGGGGTATGATGTACCCTTGTTGGAGTGGCTGGATAAGTATACTTATAAATTGGAGAGCAAGTACTCAGACAACGAGTTTTCATCCAGGGTTTATGATGCTGTTGTTGTAAGTTGAAAAGAGAAGAATGAGGTTGAAGCGTTTATTGATTGGGTATTTTAGAGGAAGACTTTAAGTTTAGGTACAACAACCGCGTGTTATTTTGCGTCCATGTATAAAGACAGCAGTTTGATTCTTGCTCGAAGCGCGATTGAAAATGGCCAGCGGGCTTTCATTGGCAAAGTGAATATGACACGTCTTGCGCCGGAAAACTACATTGAAACTCCGGAAGCAAGCATTAGGGATACTCGGGATTTCGTTGGGGGTGTTCTGAGAATGAAGAGTAGTCTGGTGCAACCGATTATAACACCACGATTTGCGCTCAGTGTTGACATGGAGTTGATGAAGAAGTTGGCAGAGTTGGCTGAAGAGTATGATTTGAATATTCAAAGTCATATTTCGGAGAATAAAGATGAGGTGGCTTTGGTCGCAAAGATGTATCCGGAGGAGAAAAGCTATGCGAGCGTTTATGGTTCAGCTGGTTTATTAACAAGCAAGGTAAAAAGCATTGTTGATTGATGGAGTTTATAATTAAGTTGTTTGTTTGGTTCCTAGACAGTATTAGCACATGGAATTTATCTTTTTGAGGAGGAAATGCAACTTTTAGCAGCAAAAGGAACATCGATTTCACACTGTCCCAATTCAAACACGCAATTGAAGTCGGGGATATGCAATTTGCGAATGCTAGAGCAAAATGGCGTTAATGTTGCTCTTGGCACAGGTAGGAGGTTTTAATGGTTTTATTTGAGTTAATTTAGGGTTGTTTAGATGTTGCTGGTGGTTCATCTCCTTCGATTATGGATGCAATGAGATGTGCACTTCAATCATCATTTGATTCATCTCTATTTTCTCCTGAAAAACAAGAGGGAATTAATGCGTGTGAGGCGTTTTATATGGCTACACTTGGAGGAGCTAAAGGTGAATCTTGGTTAATGATTTTTGACAAGTCAATTGTAACTTATTGATTTTGCAGCACTTGCTATTGATAAACAAGTGGGAACTTTGGAAATTGGTAAAGAATTCGATGCTCTTGTAATTGATATGAATGCTGAAGAAAGTTCAGCGGATTTATTGGATGATTACAGTGCTTTGGAACTGTTTCAGAAGTTTATCTATCTCGGTGATGATAGAAACGTAAGACGTGTTTACGTTGCAGGAAGACGTCTTAAATGATCATCAGTATTACTAACAACCTATTAACACAACGCAAATATAAAAATAATCGAAGAATAAGTGATTAGAGACTCCAAACATTATTTATTAGGAGGTTAGTTGATAAAGTTCAAGCTAAGGGATGAAAGCAATTACAAAAATGCAATAACAAATTGCATAAATAATCATAACCAGACGATCTAAGATGTTGGCTAGAATTATCCAATCTTTCGATGTTTCCTTGCTGGTGGTTTGTACATTTTCGACAATGTTTTGGCCATCGTCATCGCCAAGACGCACGGCTACGTTTTTCAAGCTGCCCTCGTAGATAAAGAGTAATTGAATTGCTCGACTGTCCATTGCAAATTCCACTGCTTTTCCTATGAAAACCGGGCTTGCTCGCTGGCAACTTAGAAGTTTGCGTTCAATAATCGTAAGCACCATTTGCATAGCCACGAGAATTAGAGAATCACGAGTGTAGATTGCTGCAAGAGTAGTATTAGATCAGGAAGTTAATTGATTGATGAGCTGAGTTACAAATTACTGGCGGAATAGGACCGGAAATCGGTATCATCCATCCTATGTACTCGGAGAATAGCATGTGTGTGATGATATTTATGTAGATTACGAATGTCCTCTCGGCTTGCGCAATGTCCAAGAAGAATGTATGCATTGTCATCAACAACATGGCTGCAATTTGAATGATTAGTAAGTTATGGAGGAAGATGAGGGAAGTACAAACTTAGAGCGGGTACAACAACCATGCAAATACGATTGCCAGCATGGCGTTCAATGAAGAAGTTGTAATTCAAATACGGAAATGTCGTATTCGGACAGCACGCGTAAACGCCGGAAACGCGATGTGTAGAGATGTTGGTCAATTTCCATTCGCCAGTGTCCATGTAATCTGTGGTGCTTACTGGATCAACAGCGGGTAAATGCATGTAAACCTCTTCACCACGGTAAATCCATGAGCCGATTGTCATCGTGCAGTTCTGGACATCGAATGGGAAGTATTTGAGATTGGGTTGACAGAGGATTTCATGATTATTGGGCGAAACGCAAATGATTTCGCCTGTGTGT
Organism: Anaulacaspis nigra; assembly: GCA_030264675.1. NCBI lineage: Eukaryota > Metazoa > Arthropoda > Insecta > Coleoptera > Staphylinidae > Anaulacaspis > Anaulacaspis nigra. The sequence goes on along the minus strand of JARJDV010011111.1, from coordinate 28,166 downwards.
CGAAGCAGACAATTATCCGGTTGGATGATACGCGCATTATCTGATTGTTCGACTCGATTGTAAATCGATAAATCCGGCATCCAAATGCGGTGCGATTCGACGATCCATTCATCGATGCCACCATAGTTTTCCGGTTTCCAAGTGAGATGTTGATCGATCCATGTAGCCGATAGCCAAAAGTTAAGGATCATTCCACTAGTATGCATATCCTGCAAGGAAAAAACGGGATTTGATTGTAAAGCAGCAGATGGAGAGAGAGCATACTTACATAATCGATATTTTTAAGGATAATTTGCAAAGTAACATTGGTCGTATTCGCATGGTTGACGACGGGACGTTCTGCCTCGTCGTAGTTGCAGAACAAATCTTCCTTCAACTCCTCCTTTTTGGTAGGTTCACTATTGCAGTGCGCGCTAATGACGCGGACGCAATTAAGCGGCAGCAATACGCTCAGGCAAAACACGATTAATTGCATCTTGCGGAAGTTGCGTGATCGCGCAGCGAATTGAAACTGAAATTGGATTTATTTTTGTGCCAGTTGCCAAGCATCATTTATTGTATTCGAACACAAATACGCCCAGCGTGTTGAATTACGCAAGTTTAGTTTATTCCATATATCAATTCGTATAATTTCAGCCTAATTACGAATACAATAAATTATTAAACAACTAGCAGGAAAATATTTACAGATGTCGAATGATTGCGCATTGCATTGCTGTTCTTCTTTGGTTTAGTTTGGGAAGGATGATGATTAATTGATGATTGTTTCTTCATTTAGATTCTGGAATGTAAACAATGCTAAGTTGATATTCGGAAGTGTCAAGAAGAGGACTTACGCATTTTCCGGAATATTTCGTCTCGATGACGAAGCGTTTAGCGCAGGAGTCTTTCATCATGCTGCACCATGAGGAATAGGTGTTGTTGTTCGACCCGCAGAGTGGTCCAAGCAGGTGTTTACGTTTGCAACGATGAAGACACGATACGCATTGCGGGAAACCTTTGGAATTCTGGAGACAGGTTTGCCCATTTTGGCAATGGATTTGACTGCATGTGGCTTGAGCATTGCATGTGCCCTTGTACGCGATGGGAATTGCCGCCCCTCGCTGACATGCCACCTCACGAAGGTGACAAGCACTTGGATATGTCACACCGTCAATGCCACATACTCTTCGTCGTTTTGGATTCGCGCCTGGACATTTGCGGATGCATTTCACACAATGCGTGTTCCTGTTTTGATCCAGAATGCAGCGTTTACCACTAGGACAATTGATTCTATCACAGGAATCTAAAACATCATGATTTTATATTGGGGGAGATGCGGTTAAGTGATAATTACTTTGGCAAATTCCATAATAAGCCATATGTAAATTATTATTATGCCTGCGACATGCGCGCTTCTTCAATCGGCAAATGTTACGATAACTTCGACCATCCGAGCCGCACACGGCGCCTTTCGGTCGTCGCTTTGCCGCCTCCCGATTGCATTTCGGGGCGCAAATGCACTTTGGTTTATTGTTGCGCATGACGCACGTGTGGTCCTTGCCACAGTCGACATCCACGCAGGATTCTGCAAACCAGGTGAGTTTAATTCGCTAGTTGTGGGGGTGAATTATTGTTTGAATTGCCTTTGCATGCAGTGCAAGACACACCGCCACCGAGGACACGCCAGAAGAAAAGCGCCCCCGGGTCGTGATCCTCGCCGGACCAGGCGGTGGCGACTCCGAAGCGATTACAGCAATCTTCGCGTGTGCTGGATTCGCTTATCAGTTCCGTGCATTTCCCATCTCGAACCATTGCTGACCAACAAGTTCCACCTGTTAACAACAACAATCAAGGTAGGATTTTTCATATTCTATTCGCGGTAAAAATTTGACAAGCGCGAACACGATGCGCAACGACTGCATCCGAATTGGTAGCACGAGAATTTAAATATTCAAATCGTGAATGCGATCAGAGACGACCGAAGTCGAATACGGGCTAGCAGGTGTATTATCATCGTTCCTTGTCTGCGCTGCTAATTTGTTGAATATCCGCAATGATTTCGCGTTGATTTGCTCTTAATTTCCTTTACTTTACGAGTTGCGTAAATTGTTTTTATTAATTTAACCAAGCACGAACACGACGCTAGACAATTTAATTATCCGCGTAATAAGTGGCTGCGTACTAGTTTTCAAATCAAGTTTTCAATAATTATAATAACTAGTTATGGCAATTGAGTCATTTTACGCGTCGATGTTCAATGCCAAATTACTTTTGCTTTTTAATTGCGCATGTCGTGCGCTCGTTAGAATCTCGTTACATGCGCAAACACTTTGTATACGAGGCGAATTGTTGTTTATTCGTCGCTGGAATTTACATAAATAAATTTTCCGCTCGCTCACTCAATTGAATTCCACGTGAGCTGAATCCGTGTGCGCGCGCGCGGAAATTGTTTATTAGAATTTGCTTGGGATTCTATTCATAATTGGCCTATATTCACAAGATAAATATACATGGCGTAAAACTCTTCGAGTCAATTACCTCGCGTTTCCTTCAAACGCGACGAAGAAGTTGGAGAAAAACGCGTGAGTCGCAAGCGGCAGGATGCGCAATCAACGCCGGAAAAGCCACTTAGTCGGACGACGTTGTAAACGTAGCGAGCTGATAGTAAAATAGTAAACTTGAATGAGTTGAGAAGCGAAATAAGAAGAAAACAAAGAAATTAAATTACCGCGTGCAAAGACGAAGAAGTTGCAAGTTTTTTTAGATGTAAAATAAATAGAAAAATTAGTAATTAATAATTTTATCGCAATTTTAAGCATTTTTCTTACTTAATATGCAAATTATGCAGGTTACGAGTTTTAAATGACGTTTAATAGTGGTATTTTTGCATATAAAGAGTTTAGAAGTTGCGCGCTATTTGAGACCCAGGTGTGAGTGGAGATTGAATGACGAAAATGGGTCAAGCCGAAAATTGCTTATCCGAGTTACCGCGGGTGGCGTTAGAGCGCGCTAGGTGGATTTCGGGTATTGTCCTCATGCTGTTCAAAAAGATAAAGTTTAAACTCGGAATCTATTTGATGAAATTATTTCATTTTTTCGACGATTATAAGTGATTTAATGCACTTTTAATTAGTGCAAGAATCATTTTAATAGTATTTGCAGTTTTCGAGTAATTAGTAAAAATATAAAAAGTAGATATTTATCTTTTCGCGGTTATAATTGTTTAACTATTAAATGGAATGCATTTAAATTTATAACATTTATAAGGGATTTAATCAGCCTTTGAAAGGTGTTATAGTTTTTGATTAATTAGTAAAAATTTAAAAAGAAGATATTTTTCAGAGTAACTACTAGATGAAATTAAATCAAATTATCAACAATTATAAAACATTTAATGATCTTTCGATTGGTATAAGATTTAATTCGATCGCTTTTATAGTTTTCCCGTAATTAATATATATAAAGTGAACATTTATCTTCTCGTGGTTACTACTGAATGAAATTCAATCAAATGAAAGATTATTATTGTGATATAAATCGATTTTGTATCTTAATTATTTTCCGAGATATTAACGATCAAAGTTGCGTACTCATCATTTTAGATTAATGTGTAAAAGAAGAGAGAATGAAATGATATAGTATGAAGTTTACTACGGAATAGTAAAGTTGAATGAGTTACAAAATGATAAAACAAAACAAAGAAACAAACAAATTGCAAGTTGAGAAAATGGACAACGAAGCAGAAGAAGAAGACGACGAAGCAGAAGAAGAAGACGACGAAGACGACGAAGAAGAAGAAGAAGTCAAGCAAGTGAAGAGAACACTTGGTGCAAAACTTACATAATGTAAGACTAGCAACCATCAGAGGTTATTACCACTACGACCTGGCGAACGACGTTGTCTACCTTCTGTCTGCCTTATTACAAGAAGGAAATTCTTCTTCTTCTTCTTCTCCTTCATCATCTGCTTCGTTTTTGTTGTTGTTTACGATTAACGAAAGAGAAAAGAAAGTTTGTTAGTTAGTTCAAGGTGCGCGCGCGCGCGAACGCACACAGTCATTTTCATTTTAATTGAACGCAATTATTATTCGAGTTGTAGTGTGTGCACTTACTTACCGGAAACTGGATTGAAATTATGCAAAAGAAGGCAGCAGAGCAAACGAAAAGCATGCCGGAAACCGACGCACATTGCGGGGGCAGCAACACCACCAGCCAGCCACCTTCTTCGACTTCACACCGCCTCGGGTGTGAGGTTTACATATTCAACGGCGTTTTGCGTTCTCTTCGGCCGAAAAATCTGCAACAAAAACAAACGCAAGTTGAAGTATTTGTTGTCTCTCGCGCACGCGCTCGGCGTATTTGTTTTAAACGGTTCTTCTTCAACTCGCAACGGTAACGTGCGCATTCCGATCATCTTTTGCACGCTGCACACCCGAAAAAGAATGTCAACTTCGCTACGTACCATTAAAGGATTGCGTTGCTTTTCCGCGTGAATTGCAAGGATGAATCGTGAGTGTTAAATAGTGCACAGCTTAAGTCTTAATCGACACACGTGTAATCCCGAGCAGGCTCCTGAATCAACTGAGCTCACTGGCGGCATTTACTCCTGCCGCACTCCTGCTGCGCTTGCGCTTTCTTTACATCTTCTTCATCCTGCTGAAGCGTAAAGTTTGCGGCATTTATTTATTCCACTTCTTCTTCGTCTTCGTCGTGCTCTTCTTGCACTCGGTAAACATTTCGCCTGACTTCTTGCGCGCAAAGTGCAAAGGTTTGGCTTAGCCATTGATGAAATGCATGAGAAGCGCATCATTTAAATTTTAAAAATATGCTGATATGTCTTGCGCATGCATAAAGTATGTAGGATGATTCCTCTTCTCGGTGCGAATTTCAATTCGTGAATTTCATTTAAATTCATTACCAATTTGGCATTTGAATTTTTTGAAATGTCAAAATTGCCCGATTGAGTTTAGTCGATTTTAAATTCATTGCAAGTTATTCTATTTGGGCTTGAAATTAGATGGGAATTTTAAAATTATTCGTGAGGTGGAAGGTTAGTTGTGGATTTTAGGTTAGCACATGGTGAATGCGATGATCTGATGATGTATGTGATATGTATCACTTGCAGGTGGGAACATGGAGGAATTTCAGTACAAGTTATCACAGAATGATTCGATTCTTACGCTGAATGGAGTTGAAGGGATCGTGGAGAAAGTGCGCGTGTTGCATCAGGGTAATAATGAGGAGTCGGGCAAATATTATCAATTTCTAAAGCAGCAATGCATCTCGGGTGGACATTCAGTGTCCAATACAGCCATGTATGGCATGCTTAAACTCACGCAGGAGCCGTACAATGTGCTTACTTATAAGTCACTCTTAAGTGATATGCTAAGTTGCGTTTCTTATGTCAAGTAAGTTTGCTGAGGATTGTGTAGTTACTCGGGTTGATTGAGTAATGTTTAGGGATGTATCAGGCATTATTGATTTGATTTTCCATGGCATGCTTCAAACGCATTGGGGGCTTTTTGATATCTGCAAGAATACTCATCCATTGATCATGATTCTCAAGAAGCATAAATCTGCATGGCCCAAGATTATCAACAAACTTGAACAGAAGTATGATATTTTCTTAAAGTAAGTGTTGGGTTGTAGATTTTGGCTTGGTTTAATGCGTTGGTTTTAGGAAGAAGGCATTAGGTAGGTTAGAACCATTTGTTTTGTATGTTTTGTACGATCATGAAAATCAAATGGAGTTGTTACTTCAACTGCAGCTAATGGATATATTTAAGGGGCATTTAGATTCTCTGAATAAGGAGAAGATTATGGTAGGTGAAGACTTGAGATAAGAAGTTGGATTTTGATTGATTTTGAATTATAGGTAATGGATGTTTCTCATGCTATGAGAACAATTAAGTATTGCAAAATTCTTCTTAATGAAGGTCCTGAAATATGTGCATATCTCATCAGTGGAATATATATGCTTCTTGGCAATGATGAGGATACCACTGAAGCTATATGGGTATTGTATCAATATCTAAGGGATGGGGATCATAATTCTAGAGATTTCTCTTTGGAAATTGTCCTTTTATCTGAATGTATTCCACTTTGTCCCATAACTCACTTGAGCACAATGTGCAAATGCTGTAAGTAAATGACTTGGGTCTTGAAATTGTTATTGATTGAGTTGATTTAGTAAGGTTGATGCTGAGTACAACGACATATTCGACATTGGTGCAGAGCATAATGAAAAGTAGTTTGCTGCCATGGAAAGTGCACTTTTCATTGAACCAGCAAGACGCACAACCCGAGTTGGAGAAGTTGCTGATGTTAAAGACGGAGATGTGCACGCGTAAGACACAGAAGGAGAAGACAACCGAATTGGACGAGAAGATGTGCATCTATGAATATCTGCTTTGCGACGGACAGGAATTGACTGTTGAATACATGGATGCAATTTCGAATGCATCGTCGCATATTCAGCAGAAGCTTTTTACTTTCTTGTTGGGCACGATCTACGAGGATGATAAAGAAAGTGATATTCTGCTTAAAGCTATTGAGATTTGTCTCAAATGCTGTGAGAATCATCCACAACTTACGTCACGTTTGCTGCCGGTGTTGATTTGCAAATTGAGTCGTGGATATTGCCAGCCGGAAGTGCACACTGCCTTGCTGCATGCCCTACCGAAGATGGGTGTACTCAAGCAGAATCTGCCACTTATCGTAAGCGTTATCCAAGCATTCAGTGAGAAATCACCTGAGATGCACGCATTCGCCATTTCGCTTATGTACGAGTTGGTGATTGTATCCCACATGTGTTTTCCACGACTGATGGAGTTGTTCATGAAGCGAGCGACTCCAGACTCGAAGAATTACGAATTGGATACAGCGAAAGCACACACTTTGTTGGAGCTGTGCAAAAGACTGTAAGTACTATCCTTAAGTTGCGCGATTTTAAGTTGATTTGGCCTCTTTAGGAGTAGTAATAAATTGGAGATTTACCGCGGGGAATTGGCATCGTTAATATCCAAATTGCTCGTGCAAATTAACGACAACTTATTGGCAATGTCGTTTGCTTTTGAGGCATTGAAACATCTCTGTGAAGGCATCGATCCCTGGTCAACATATAGCAATCTCGCAGTGAGGTATTCGACTGATACTCGGGATCGGGTAATCATTGGGTAAGTATCCGCCTTGGTGTTTGGTGGGGTTTTTGGATTAATGGTAACTTTGTGCAGCATGTGTGATATTATTGGGGAAATTGCGGATATTCCCGGCTTGGAGGAGCACAAATCGAATACGGTTATCAGGGAATTGTTTGCTTACGCGGATAAGTATCCGAAATCGCGGGTGTTGAAAGCGGTTTATAAGAATCTGAGTAAATTCTCTATCGAGCAGATCATTCCCGCGTTTCCGCTGATTTACGCGGCGGTTACGAACGATCATTCCGTAGTGGGTGCCTTGGCTGGCGTGTGCTGGGTGAACCTGTTGATTTATGGTCCACGAAATGGTCTGAAGCCAGCTGCGAACATGATTATCAAGTTTATCCACGAAACCCTGCCGCGCAATTTGGGCGGTGAGGGTGAAGAACCTATTCATATGCAGGTGACACGAGATAATATCCTCGGCGCGGTGGCACGGTATGCCAAGTTGAATTACAACCCTCCTTCGGATCGTGATGTACTCATTGAGTGCCTGCGTATTTTGAGCGTAAGATACGCAAGGCCAATGCCAGCGATGAATTGGAAATTCCTGCTGAAATTGTGCAAGGATCCAGAGATGTGCAGATATTGCGTTGACATTGTAGCGCATCAATCGAGCGTTTCGCCTAGTTGCCGTAAAATCTTAGAGGGTTTTCTGGATGAGGAAGAGTACGAGGATATGTTGTATGACAATTTGGAGTATCTCTGCAACACGATACAACCGCACATTATGAAGCCATTCTTCCTAAGGACGTTGGGGAAATGCGGGACGACACCCAAAGTGGAGATTGCACTGAAACATATGCGTGATTTGCTGTGCAATCCAACAGCATCTGAAGCGAATAAATCGACTCTTTCGGAGACGATTATGAAGGCTCTTTGGGAGCAGGATTTGACTGAAGCGGCGTTTAAGCAGTTGTTAACTGTCGCTGGTCATGTGAGTCTTAAGTATTTGAACGAGTATTCGCCATTGTTGAAGACCCAATCAGACGATTTGGATGTTCTGATGAAATGTATTGCTGTACGATCAGCAGCCGCAGCTAATGTCTCCAAGTCGGAACACGCTTGGTGTTTTTTTGATTTTATTATTGATATGCCTTCAATCAGAGACAATTTCCATATGATGTAAGTAGAATGATATTCACTAGGAGATTAGGTATGGATGATTTCATGTTTGCTTGCTTAGGAGTTTTGAAGAGTTTTCTCAATACATCGCTCCTGTTTTTCATAAACATGGAACAACGGAGAAAGCAGCCGAATGGTTTAGTCAGTTGGTGGCGAAAATTGAATTCACCCTCGCTGAGAAGGGGACGATGATTAGTGTGCGATTGTACTGCGGTTTTCTGCTGGTTGGAATTGTTATCGCCTCACAATTTGGAGTTATTTACAATGCTTCCTGCAATGAGTACATTGAGATTTTCCCGTATGCTATGGCATATATGCTTAGGACTCCAGCATACTCGGCGTATGCTCCGCAGGTAGGAAGATCCTGAAGGAATTCGAATATGCATTGATTGGTTCTGTATTCATTGCAGTTTCTAAGGAGTATGCATAGTTTTGCTACAAATACGCAGTACGAACACGATAAACATAGTCCATTGTTTGCCTTACAATTTCGCACTACTCTCCTGCTAATGCGAACGCACGAGGCGTTTAATGACAAATACTCCTGGCTAAATTACATTGAAGTTTAAAGAAAGATCTAATTATGTGCATAAATCATAATTTTAAATTTACCGCTAATTAATTCTTCGTGCAGCTTCGGCTGACTTCGGGGTTCCTGTAGTTCCTCCGCACGCCGTAGGTGGCGTGGTAGAAATGACAACTGTCATTTTTGGTGTTGTTAAATCGCGGTATTTTGATTGAGAGTAAATATTGAGTGGATTTAGTGATAACTAACAACATTAATTTGGTTGATTTAGTGAGTGACTCACATTAGACTAATCGAGAAAGCAGGATAGGGAACTTGTTACATCAACTGTCTGCAGGTTGCAGTCTCATTAGTAAAGTTTGTGGTTAAGTGTGAGTTATCACTAAATGGTTGGTGTTCAACGAATTTTCAACGCTAATACAATGACTGAAGAACTCTCCGGAGTGACTGTTGTGATAATAATCGCCTTGGGAGCGCTCACCTTTGTGCTGCTGTTCATTTTCGCCAAGAGACAAATCATGAGATTTGCCTTGAGGAATCGCCGAGGACCACACATTCCCATTGGACACAGTGCTAAAAAGGTATGGGCTAACTCTTTCATTGGACAATTAAATATAATTGAGGGGCTTGCAGGTGTTTAAACGTGAAATTGAACGTCGTATTGAGATCATACCAAGGATACTCAGTGAACCAAAACTGATGGACCAAGATTCAAAGTTCATTGTTGCCCCAGGTCAACAAATTCCTGTGCATTACTATAGATTCAAAGCTGTGGATATGATTAAGCTCTTAGGTAAATATGAGGTTTAATGGTTATGTATTGATGTTGATATTGGGGGTTGTTGTTCTAGAAAAAGAGATTAAGCAACAGGATCCATGCTTATCACGTCATCCCAATGAGAATCTACGCGCATATCTTTTGACCACCCTTGCTGCCACCCTGAATGGAAGTGGACAGCGTTTGATTCATCAATACTGTGATCTCTATGAGCATGCCAGACATGATCAGAGCTACTTTGGCGAGGAGGAGTATGAGGCCTTTTTGAGATTACACCTGAAACTGCTAGATGCGTGAGTACATTTTCTCTATTCTGGCGGCAGTCGAATCACGACACACTACTGATTGTAATTGCAGCGCAAAACTGCTGAAATCGACAAATAACAGTCGCAAAACATCACCGAATCGAACGCCACAAAAACAGCGCTTAAATCCGGAAAAGAATCGTAACTTGCTCGATCCGTCGCGCCTTAAACCGTTGCCGGGTTTGCTAATCGTGAATAATGACGAAATCGTTTGCGTCACGGAACGCAAAGAACGCGCCGCGAATTTAATTCTGCCGCTGGCTGATAACGAGACGTCGGTTTAAAATCTTAGTGCTCCTAGTTTACAATATACAAAGTTTTTATTGAAACAATTCGTAGACGACTTAATAGTAATAAATTATACATCTGATTTGCGTTGTTAAACAGTGTCGGGCTTGCGACACACGAAAAAGACACTTTCGTACTCGTACTGCAGCATTGACTTGGGGTTTTGACAGTAGCGCGTCTTCAATCCGATCTCGTTGCGCTCCATCGCGAAGCCGACGCTCTTCGCGACGTTGCAGAGCACCTCGAAGCTCGGCTCGATGCTGCGCTCGTTTCGCATGTCCGAGTAGTGATACAGAAGCGGGCCGAGATTGATCCAAACGCCGCCCGGCTTGAGCAGGTTGTAAATCGCCTCGATGAACTGCACCACGTTCGGCGCGCAATCGATGAAGAAGCACGTCGCGATGCAGTTCCACGCGTCGAAGACGGTGTACACTTCGAGGAAGTCGCCAGCGATCATCGTGAATTTGTCACCTTCAAGTTTTGGAAGCACATCTGGAAATCTAATCGGAAGATTAGCAATTAATAGTTGCATGGGGTGCTTAGGGCATACTTGACACTGATTGTCTGATGCTCTGCAGATAAATGATTGCAGTATTCGTGTATCCATGGATAGATTTCGAATTCTTCAACCTTTTTGCAATGATTGAGCGCATAAAACGAGACGATGAGCATGAATAGGTTGAATTCGTTGCCTTCGCATTTGAATTCACGCGCGGCGATTTCGTAGGCGAGACGGCCAAGACCGGCGCCCGGAACCAGTACGGATATCTCGCTTCGATCGTGCTGATCTGCAGGAAACTCCTCCTCAAGGGCTGATAAAATGGGGTCGTAGCATTGAGCTCGCTCCATGGCGCCCATCGTGCTCCAATCGCGCATTAAATGCTTGAAAACGCTTTGTACTTTGTTGAGGCCCTCTGACAGTGTGCCCACCGAAGTCTCTGAATGCGTGGTGTCGCTAGACGTGCAGTAAATGTTGCCGAAGATGTTTTTGGCATGCTCAGTGATGATGGGTATCAATTTGGAATTGCATTCCACCGCCTCCTTGAAGCTTTCGAGATCTTTTTTGTACTTCTCCAGCCATGATTTGTGATGCGGCGGGAGGGTGGTTAAGCAATCCTCGCGATGTTTAATTCGCAGAAGCGACTGATGTCTGCCGGAGTTATTTGTAAACAGATAACGAACACTCCGATGGAGGCAAACGCAACTCACCTGTAGCTTTGAAAGGTTTGGAGCACCTGCAGAAAGTAGGCACGCTCCTCGGAAGCACCGTTGATGTCGTCCAGCATTGCGACGCAGCGCGTATTATCTCTTATCAGTAAATAATTAGTGTCGAAAATTTGCTTTGTTTTGCATTCGGATCGTCGCCATCTTAGGACGTAACCTCACAAAAGCAGTTGTGTTTACGTAGAGGGCGAACGCGTCACAAGGCGCTGTCAAATGCTGATGCTGTCAATGCAATGAGTGCTGAGACGGACGATAGTGAGTAAGTGTAGTGCGGATTATTAATTACAAGTGTATTAATTGTTAATTACAACAAGGTGCTGCAAGGTAAAATGGCGAAGAAGACGAACGGTATGGATAGCGATCCGGCAATGAGTACAGATTCGGATAGCGATTCGTCGGAGGACGAGAGTAATGTAAGTGCACTTAGGTTAAGTTAGGGTTCCAGACGCAAATTTATCCTATTTGAAGATGTTAGAAGAACGCGCGCGGCAAATTGAGCTTGAGCTGAGTAATAACAAGTATCTCTACGACCTGCATACAGAACTAGTTGGCATATACGAGAAATTGGGAGATTTGATACCACTGCGGGAAGCATACAACAGATTTGCAAGTTTCTTTCCTCTCACTGAGAAGCTGTGGCTAAAGTTGATTGAGATTGAAAAGATACTAGCAGAGACCGAGGAAGACACCGCTAGAATTCTAGAGCTGTTCAAAAGGGCTACGACCGATTATTTATGTAAGTTTAGTTTGGGGGTTAGACTATTGCATTGCTAGAAACTTGAACAAATTTGAATTCCATTTCAGCTGTGAAATTATGGTTGGAGTATGTCCAATTCGCGATGGGCAAGTGCTCATTGGAAGAGACACATGCCATTCTTGAGCGGGCACTCAGCGCAGCAGGTTTGCATTTCACAGATGGGTCACTTCTTTGGGATACATTGAGGGAACTTGAATTGGCTCAATTATCATTGAACACTGATGAAAGCAGTGAAGAATATGGTAAACAGTTGCGTAAACTGGTTGACGCATATAGACGTCAACTTGGCGTTCCTCTCATTAACATCCAGGATACACATGAGGAATGGTTGGCTTTCCTTGAACAAATTGGCGAGGATAAGCTGGATTCCAAGGTGGTGGAGGTGAATTATGAGAAGAGTTTGCAATTGGTTGAGACGTATAAGCCATTTGAAGATCGCCTCTTGCTTGTCAGCACTGATGAAGAGCTTGGTGATATATTTAGAGAATATATCAAGATAGTTAAAGATCCCTCACTTGTTTTGTGCCTGTATGAAAGACATATTGAACGCGTCTGTTTACAACCCCAAGTGTGGATTTCCTATATCAATTATGCGATGAAATTGGGTGCAATAACATTGCAAATCACCGAACGCGCCTTAAGAAATGTAACGTGGAGTGAGACGCTCTGGTGTCTCAGACTGAGAGTTCTAGAGATGCACGATGAGGGGGTGGATAAAGTCCAAGGGTGTTTCGAGCAGGGATTGGGTATGTTGTCAACGAATTTGGATGTGTGGATGTATTATATTGCATACACTAGACGTAAGTTTTGAGTACATTGAATTTAGGGAGGGAGGATAACTCGTGGGTTTTCAGGTAATAAACCAGATGCGTTGATGAAACTTCTGGATTACGCAGGAGAGCAGCAAATTTATGATCCCACCTTGAAACTTAAACGATACCATGCGCGAATCTGCGGGACTAAAGGCAATGTGGAGCGGGGACGTGAATTGTGGGCTGAGATTCTCCTTCAGCCGGAAGCCAAGAAGTGTTCGCAATTCTGGCTGGAGTTTGTCAATTACGAATTGCGATTTGGCAATGTCCAGAATGCACGTGCAGTGTTTAAACGTGCAATCACCTGTCACACCGACTACCCGGGAGTGATTGCCGAAGCGTATGTTGTTTTCGAACAGGAGCATGGAACTCTGGAGGATGAGTTGAAGTGCAGTGAAAAGGTACAGAAAATAGCATCTACTCCCGTTCAAATTCAAAATCCAATTGAAGTGAACAACTCGAAACGACCGTTGGATGATAAAGTCGAGAAATCGGCAAAGAAGCACAAGATTGCTGAGCAGCCACGCGTTGTTAAAAATCAAGGCGCACCATCGAATTTGATCGCTGACAGTGCGGTTTTCGTGAGTAATTTGCATCCGTACGTTTCGAGCGCGCAATTGTCCGACCTCTTCCCCTCGGGGAAAGTCACCCTGGCGACGAATGCAAAAGGTGGCTCGAGATGTTTTGCGTACGTGCAATTCAAAACCGCCGAGGAAGCTGCCAGCACGCTGCAACGAGACCGAGAAGTGGTCGATGGACGGCCGATGTTTATATCCAAATGTGCTGCGGTTGAAGAACGTCAGGCAGCGTTCAAGTTTGCGCAAACGGTGGAGAAGAACAAACTGTTTGTGCGCGGTTTGCCTATTCGGCACAGCCAGGAGGATGTAGAGAAGTTGTTTGCTCCATACAAGTGCACTGCAGTGCGACTGGTGCTGCACAAGAGTGGGCAGAGTAAGGGCCTCGCTTATGTTGAATTCGCCTGCGAGGAAGACGCCCAAGAAGCGATCAAAGCACTCGATAAGAGTGAAGTTGAGGGATTTACAATTGGCGTGGCAATTAGTGCACCACCTCCCAAGATGCGCAAAGAAGCGAGTGGTAGTAGTGATCAATTTGAGCAGCCACAGCGGCATGCTCGAAGCCGTCTTCAAGTGCCTCTCATACCCAGGGCGGCTTTAAAGTCTTCTACGCCCGCTGCCGTTGCCGCCCCTTCTGCCGAAGGTGGTGGTGGTGCCAAGAAAAGTAATAATGATTTTCGCAACATGCTTCTTAAGAAGTAATAAAGACAATTTCAAGGTAAATTTAATGACAAACAAATTATTAAATCAACAGCTTGAAAGGACTCAATTAATTGAAGAGCGAATGTCCATTCAAGAAAGTCAATAATTAATTTTTGGCAGTTGGCTCACTGGCTGACATCATCATCCTCTTCTATCACAATTCGCTTTCAATTAAACTCTTCAACAATAATAATTAGTAAACAACGTAACATCGGGGCCGGTCGGCAATTAATTGAAGTCCATTGCTTCGAACACGAAAATATTGTTTATGCTAATCGCAAACTTTCACTTCTTCCCGCTCTTTCTCGCGTTGTCGCACCGCCACCGCCGTCTCGACGAGCAGATACAGACACTTGAACTTGTCCTTGTCGTTGTCGTGGATGAGTGCCGCCTTCTCGTCGTTTGGCGGGCTGGAGGTGGTGGCTACTTCGAGCCGAAAGCAAGCCGATTTATGCTCCGGAATGTCGTTGCTCTCAGCGGCGGCGGCAGTGACTGGATCTATGGAAGACACGCCGTGTGCTGGCACCACCTGGACTTTGGGGGTGTCGTGGCAGTTGCTGGTGATGGCTGACGCGGTTGTCAATGGATGAGGCAGCTGTGGTAGATGAGCCAGTTGTGGATGCGGTGCCGAGTTCCAGAAGGTGGCACGTTTATCGTCGTTTGGACTTCTGGGTAGTGTAATAAAAGTATGATAAATCAAATAGCACAGGCAGTACGTAATTGTTTACCGTAGTGGCGATAGATGAGGTTTGGCAACGACACCTCTGCTATTGCTGTTGTTGTTGGGCAGCCCGTAGCGAATGACTGTTGACCACGGGTTGAATTTCTCCTCCTCGGAGGGGCTGCTGCTTTCGTACTCGTTGGGAGAGTCGCCCTCGGAGCGATAGAGCAGCGTCATGCTTTCGTCGTAGTCGTGCTCGAGACGAATGCGCTTGCCGCCGTTCGTGTTGACGTTGGCCGCACTCGCGGCTGCTGCAGCTGCGGCCGCTGCCGCCTCCACCTCCCACATACTCGACGTGTGCTCGGGCCCGTTCATGTTGGCGATCTTCTTGCCTCGCCGCGAAATAGTGTAGTGCAGCGGGTCGTGTCCCTCGCGGCGAATCATCTCAGGCAGAATGCGCCTGCGAGCGTTAATGAACCAATTACATACCTGCAGCACGGTGAGATTCGCCTCCTGCGACAGGGTGATCTTTTCGGCGTCGCTCGGGTACGCGTTGTAGCGATGCTCGTACAGCCATCGCTTGAGGATCTTCACCGAGTGCTTGGGCAGATTGCCGCGGCGCTTGCGGACCTGCGGAGTGGCACTGTTGACACCGGCCGTGATGGGCAGTGGTGGCGGCCCGCCACCGCCGAGTGTCATTGCCGGGTGGCGGTGGTGTTGCTGGTGATGGTGTTGTGCGGCGATCTGCTGCAACGTGGCCGTCTCGTGGTCCTCCTGCTCCGAGCCGGACTCCTCGGTGCTGCTGCTCGCCGCCTGGAAGCGGTGATCACGTTCCGCGAACATTCTGCTGGAAGAGTGTCGATTTACAACGCTGCGCGAATGCAAGCTGCGATAATTATTGCGAGCGCACAGCAAAGCCGACTTTGTTAGTCGTGGCCAGTGGCTTGCTGCGTTTATTCCTCGCCTAACGTTTATTACGAAACAAAATCTGTTTGCGCCCGAAAAGCGGCCAACATCAAGAAGACCAACGCACGCCGGCGCGAAGACGATGCGAATCGTAATCAAAACACACATGACTTTTGCGCATCACTTTTATTGAAACTTTTCAACTTCAAATTGTTGTAACAACGTCAGGGGACGGTGTTTGAAAAGTGTGAATAACCTCAAATCAACGTATGATCAAAACAAACTCACTGTTGTCACACTGCTGGAGGACGAAGCCGTCGACTGCTGGCTGCCGGTGTGGCTTCGCTGCCGCCGACCGTTAAGGGCGGCAATTCGATTCGGGGGCGGTAAACATAAGCATGCGTCTGGCAGGCGCTGTCACAACATCGAACATGTGCGAGATGCGATGAGCGGGAACACTTGTGGATTCGATCAATGCGTAAACGACGCGCGGATCCAGCACAACTTGAATCGGTAAAGAATAAACGCGGTGTCTGTACGCGCTGACAATTAATTTGCAGGTGTAAACAAGTTGTTAAAACTTTGTTTAATTGGACTTATTATTGCTGGTCAACTGTCAAACGATGAAGATGGCCGCGCATATCTTATCGGTAAGGAAGATGTCACACATATGGGCTTTGAGCGAGTGCTGGAGGATGGCGCTAGGTGCTAAACATGACGAATCAATAATTTTTACAAATGCGCAATAAATTATTGATAACAACTTGAAATACTTTAACAGATAAGATTAGGCAAATACTGGTGAGTATTTCCGCTTGATTATATTTAAATTGATTGGAAATAATTGCATTTTACTATCGATATAGGTGTCGCCTTGGAGGAGATGCACTGACTCTTGACATAACCGCCATTTGCATTCCGTAGCTGGTGGTGTGTGGATCAGTGCAAGTGCGGCCTGGTGTAAAGTGCTACATATTGTGCAGCTAGCAACGAAGAACCGTCGAAGAGGAGAGTTCTTCATGTGCGGCATGCAAGCTGAGCGTTCCACGACGAGTGCAGTGGAGTCTACACTAACCGCTTGACGCCAACAACTTCAGTCATCACCATCATCGTTGCCGCCACTCTTGCATTCGCTTGCGAATTCCTATCGGAGTACATCTAAACGCACCAAAATTCCGCCGACGAGCATCCGCCAGCGGCCCAGAGGGTGGCTTCCAAAGGTCAGTACCGTTTTCTACCTTAATTCGCCTCGCAATATTGCAACATATTTCGCATATGTCATGGCCGCCATCACTAAGCCATATTGTGTCGTGAAACGCGCCAAACTTAGCAATTTTCCCAATGCATTATCAACGAGTTATCGCGATAAATTGTTATCAACGCGACGCGCGACAGGACTCCTCTCTGCATAGCGAGTGCGCTGTGCCGAGGTCACCAATCGAAGTCGAAGTTTTCAAAACGATATGACAACTATTATCTAATCACATATTTTGTACGTTAGCCCCGACGTCTTCAAGCAACCATGGACATCCACGAAAAATAACATGCTCGGTTTGGTATTTGAAATCGTAAATTTTCCCATGTTTATTAGCCGCCGCCACCTTAATTACCCTTCTGACGTGTGGCAGAGCTTCATTAAAATGCAATCGGTTTGTTTGACAATTAGCGCAATAATGATGCAAATATTTACGTCGCTTTTAAAATACGAAACAAAAACACTCGACCGCGTATTTGATTTACCGTTGATGATGATGGCACGTGGCGTTCAGGGCTAATCAATGATTAAAATATGCGTCCGCTGCCAAAATATGCGATCGGTTTAAACCGGGTCTAATTGCAAATTATTCAAGGTTATAAAAATAGCTGTTTCCCGATAATTCGTGTGACGATCGAGTGCAAAGATTGCCACAAGAGAGCCATAACATGATGATATATTATGTTGAGACACATTGTGTTGTGATTATGAATGCAAATACGTTGCGCTTATCTCGGGAGGTTAACAAAGTACACGAGGGAAACATAAGACAATAGTATCAACACACAGCAGCAGCAGTAGTAGTAGTAGTAGTAGTAGGATCAGGCGAGAAAGAGGCATAGCAGAAGGAGCAGCAAAGTTCAAATACATTTGGGTCGACGCAGTTCGAACCGCTTCTCACTACTCGCGATTATCAGTCGACGAAGTCGATGAATGAGTGACGTACGCGTCGCCGGCGTGTGTGACTCAACCGCCTACGCGGATTGGTTTTTTGGCTTATAAACGACGCGCACACCACACTCGTTTCTAATATTCACTTGGTGCTGTTGCTCTGCGGTTGCGATCGTGCTCGTTGTTTTTTGCTCGCGATACGCGCCCCCCTGTGGCCATTACGTTTTGTGAATGTCCTCCGTTTGCAGCTGCCCCAGACGCGTGTCTTGTTGGTCATTGCTCGGGGTGGTAGAGTTACAGGTTGAAACAGCTGTTGCCCAACGGGAGAGATGTGATGCTAATGGTAGCTGTTTTGTTTTGTTTTGAAGGGTTGCATTGGTGAGACTCGATTTGCACGGAGCAGCGCGTGCATCCCGTGCAATTGGCGATTGTACCTTAACGCCGAGCCTCCCTGGTGTTGGTAGCGAGCGTACACGTAGCAGCTAGATTCACACCCGCCGCCCCCCAATAATACACACTGGCCCAATTTGAGCACCCGCTGCCTCGTAAGTACCGACGCACACTTGGAAGGAGTGAGTGTGTATAATGGATTGTATTTGGCATTTCAGCTTGCTTACTACGATTAACGATCCTTGCTGATTCTATTACCCGATTATTCTACCACTACAATTAATTTCCGACGACCTGTTATATATCTATTGAGAGAGACACGAGAGAGAAAAGATGAAGGTGAGCGCCTACGACGAGAAACTCCACGTGATTGACGAGCACTCCTCGGTGCACGGGGCAATCACGGCGATCATCGACGCCGAACAGCATCAGCAGCAGGAGGATGCTTTCTACGTCTGCGATGTGGGCGACATTGTGCGCAAACATCGCCAATGGAACGAGGCTTTGCCGCGAGTGGAGGCCCACTACGCAGTCAAGTGCAACGACAAGCCGATCGTTTTGTCCACGCTTGCTGCGCTGGGCACCGGCTTTGATTGCGCCTCAAAGGGCGAACTTGTCAAGGTGCTTGCACTTGGTGTAGCACCCGAACGCATCATTTTCGCGAACCCCGCCAAACCGGCGAGTCACATTCGATACGCGAATGCCAACAACGTCCAGCTGATGACGTTCGACAGCGAAACGGAGTTGTACAAGGTGAAGAAGTTTTATCCATCGGCCAAGTAAGTTTTCAGCGTGGTGATTGGCCAGTTGCAAACAAGACGTGACATGTTTCTCTTACAGACTGGTTGTACGCATCAGATATGACGCTGCAGTTGCACAATGTGTGCTCGGCGTTAAATTCGGCTGCGATGCAATGTTGGAAGCGCCGCACTTGTTGCAACTCGCCCATTCGCTGGGCCTCGACGTCGTGGGCGTTTCATTCCACGTCGGGTCTGGCTGTGAAGATCCACCGGTGTTTTACAAGGCGATCGCAGCCGCACGTAAGTTGTTCGACTACTCCGAAGGGGAACTTGGGGTTCGCATGCATTTGCTGGATATCGGAGGTGGTTATCCAGGTGACAAAGGCACCTCGATTGATAAGGTAGGTTGACGAAGCGTGCTGGAAGAGTGGGAGACAAATAAAGAGGGTGTTTTGTAGATTGCTTACCATGTGAATCGTGCACTTGAAGATTTCTTCCCCGAGGATTGCGGCGTTCGCGTTATCGCTGAACCGGGGCGATTCTTTGTCGCTTCGGCGTACACGCTCGTATGCAACGTGTATGCCAGTCGCACAACCAAGGCTGGCGACGCGCCGCACACGATGTATTTCATCAACGACGGCATCTACGGCAGTTTCAACTGCATGCTCTACGAGGACCGCAAAGTAACACCAAAATTGCTGCGACGCAAGAAGAGCTCTGCCAATCCGGTCGGCGCACTGCAATCGAGCAGCATTTGGGGACCGACGTGCGATGGTATCGATGTGATTGCACGCGCGATCGATTTGCCCGCACTCGCCATTGGAGATTGGCTTGTGTTTGAGGATATGGGCGCATACACCATCAGCGCAGCATCGCCGTTTAACGGCTTCCCGGTGCCGAAGGTGCATTTGATTGTGGACGCACCGACGTGGGGATATCTGCGCGAAGAGTTGAGCTTTGCCGCCGACGAGGATGTCGAGCGTGGCGACGATTATGTCCGATTGGGCTTGGACGAGGAATGCGGCAGTTGGTCACCGACCACCTTCCCGCCGGAGATGCTCGAATGCGTCCAACCATGACGACGCTGCTGCTGCTGCTTGTCATTCCGTACGCCGATGATGATGATGATAACGATCTCTTGAGATTCATTACTATTCGCGTTCGCTTCTTGGTTTTTCTCTTTGGTTTTAGATTATCTCACCAATTTCATTTAGGGTATTGTCATTATCGTCCATGATATCACCGCATGCGAAAGGGTATTTTGTAACAAGATGGAGGAATTTTCTATTGCATTATTCAATTGTATTCACTCTCACCATTCAGCTTGGATCCATTTAAAAATTACGATAATTGCCATCAGGATGTGGCAACAGACACACACAACACGACACAACACGTGCCTGTTGTCGACGAGGCAATTTTGTAATGATCGTGTAAGCAAGGGGGCAGCTTTATTGCAACAATTCAACCCATGTTGGTCCATCAATTACTGCTCCTTGTAATTTCGATTGCAAACATTGAATTCGTTCAATGTCGGGGGCAGTGTCTGATGGACCACGTGTAGATTAATTTTAAGTTATTCTTATTTCATTTTATAGGTATAAAAATATGATGAAGAAGAAGAGTATATAGATATATTTATCCTTGTAGTAAATTGATAAAGTATAATAATTGCATAAGAGCAATTAAGATTGTGATGATCATGATACTCCTATATGAAAAATCCAAATACCCAAGAAGATAGATAGGATAGGGTAGGAGATATGATAATCCTTTGAAGAGAAGCAAGCTTATGACGATTTTGAGGATACTTATTTGTAGTTGGCGCGCGATAGCTAAGTGCATGTTTATCTGTTGATTACGCCTGTAAACAAATTGATCAACAACCTATGAACTTGTATGATAATTGAGCTCGATGATATAATGCACGCGCTGCCCACTTGAAAGATAACTGCTGCTACATTGCAGGCGAGAAAGTAGTTCAACCAACTTGCTGTCATTGAAATCGAGGCGTCATTCAATTTCGGTTGCGCAAGTTGTCAGAAAAAATGGGTGTACGATTAGGTGAAGGAAATTCATCTCGTTTGAGATTTGTAGGTATTTTGAGCTTGGTGGCTGTGTGCAGCGTGGTACGCGCGCATGTTTTGGACGAGGTGCCCTTAATTGATGGGCACAACGATCTGCCCAATAATATATGGATGCTGAATCGCAATCGGCTGAGCAATTTCAGCTTCGACACGGATCTGAGCGATGATCCCATATGGGGTACGAATGCGTGCCCCTCGTGCTTTACGGATCTACCGCGGTTGAGGAGCGGCAAAGTTGGTGCGCAATTTTGGGTAGCTTTTGTCGGCTGCGACACGCAATATCGCGATGCGGTGGCGCGTACTCTGGAGCAGATCGACGTGATCAAACGTCTGGTGAAAAGATATCCAGATGATATGGAACTGGTGACGGACGTGCAAGGTATTTGGAATGCATTTAAGGCGCGCAAGGTGGGCAGTTTGATTGGCGTTGAGGGCGGGCATTCGATGGACTCGCGAGCGGCACTCCTAAGGGTGCTTTATGAATTAGGCGTACGGTATATGACTCTAACGCACAATTGTCCAACTCCTTGGTAAGGATACGACTGTGAATTGTTCAATGGATTTTAAATTCGTCTTGTATTTTTAGGGCTGATAGTTCCTATGTGGATATCAGTCAACCAATTCATAATTTAACTATCTTCGGAGAGGTGAATTATCATGTATTGTTATATGGATAAGGAGCTAATTGATATGATTATTTAAGTTTATTGTTAGGGAGATGAATCGATTGGGAATGATGGTGGATCTCTCCCACGTGTCGCATAACGTCATGAACGAAGCGATCGCTGTGAGTAGAGCGCCTATAATATTCTCGCATTCGGGTGCCTACGCGATCAATGCGCACCATCGGAATGTACGTGACGATACGCTGCGATTACTGCCGCGAAACGGCGGCATTGTTATGGCGAATTTCGTACCGGATTTTCTCACTCCCGAGCCAAAGAGCGCTAGCATTAATGATGTCATAAGTTGAGTTGTTTCGCTTTGTTTATCGAATGACTTGTCTAATTTACTTTGTGCGATCCTAGAGCACATAAATCATATTGTAGACATTGCTGGCATTGATCATGTCGGCATTGGTGCGGACTTTGATGGTATTCAAGCCGTCCCCGAGGGATTGGAGGACGTGTCCAAGTATCCGGACTTGTTTGACCGCCTCGCCAAAACGAATCCGCAACGATGGACGACGGATAACTTGAAGAAGTTGGCCGGCTTGAATCTAATTCGCGTTTTCAGCGATGTCGAAAAGGTACGCGATTCCCTGGCGGAGGAGAATGAGGAACCGATGCAACAATGGATATCCATTGAGGATTTGAAGAAGGTTGAAGAGCGAGAATTGCTCTTTACGTGCAGGACATTCCTCAATCGGAGAAAGGAAATGGCTACGATGAATTAATTATCCTCCACCTCAACATTAAAGGCAACGAACATAGGAGTTAGGAATTTATTAGTTTTAGTCGTAGATTATTCGCATAGGTGACAGGATTTTGTTCGGGGACAATAACCCGACTGCAGCTGTTGTTGTTTTCATCCCGGAAACAACATGCGCACTTTTTTTGGGTACTGATGAATCGCTTTTCCGTCGCCGCGGCCTTGATTGAATTTGGCGAAATATTTTCTATACGAAAATAAAAATTGTATTTTTAGCCGCACAAAACGCAGTACGCTTTGTGCGTTGCGGTTTTGGGTGGTTAAAGGCAGTTTGCGGCGTGCCGCTTCCTCTCACAACGTGATAAGAACCGAACGCGCCCAGTTTGTTCACTAGGAAAACACGATTCAATATTCAATACTGCTTGGACCATCTTAAAGTGTAGTTTGTTAGACACAATGGCTAAATTCCCAATTGTACTCGGTGCTGCGGTATTGCTGCTTCTTGCGCTACAAGCAACTGGTATGTGCCAAGACTATAATTTAAGATTTAAGTGATTGTAAATGATTATTTCTAGATGCGACATTGTGTGAGCCGTTATCCCGGTTCAAGATTGATTGCAATACATGTTATTGCAGCGTTGACGGACGAAGATATACATGCACGAAGCGTTTTTGTAATTCGGAAATTGATGTAAGTTTAACTGCCATTTGCAAGTTGAAGACTGACTATGATGTTCTTGGGTACTTTCCAAGTTGAACTTTAATGGGTTCCCAAAGGACGAACCTTATACGTCACATAAACTAGACGTGGATCCGAATGACGAATGGGATCAACTTTTGAATGATCTCGCAATCAATTACAGCGAGGCTGACAACCGTCGCGAGGAGCAGGGCGAGGAAGCTGCGCCGAAATACAATCAGGAAGAGGAGTTGGCGGATTTCGGGGACTATCTTCATGATAACACCGAGTATATTGGACATCCGAAACATGGAGCAAGGTTTTAAACAACAACAACAACAAATACACGCCCAGCGCACAACCTAAAATTAGAGTGGAGCATAATCATAATAATTTTCTACTTTTTATACATTATATTATACTGTCATTTAATTTAATAATTGGCATACGAACAGATGCAATTTATATGATGTATTAGTGAAGACAATTTGTGAAACCAAAACCTGTTTATGCATAGTGCTTAAGGCGTTTAACATCAAATCACGCATTTGCTTCACTAACATGTAATTGCAAACATCAAATTTCATAGCAATCGCTCTAATTTTGGGTCGTACAACAATAACAACATGATTACATAGCGACCAAGCACAATGGTGATGTTGCGAAATTCAAATCTAGAACAGCAACTCATCTATAATTTAAACATTTATATCAACAAAATAGTCGCATATATTAAGGCACTGCAAGATTAAACACATTGTCAGTCGCACATAGCGCTAAGAAAACACAGGTAACATCACTAACAAATAACTAACAGTCACTTTAAACTTGGTCTTTTTAGCAAAAGCCAGCATGGACGTCATGAAGGGTGTTAAGTATTTGTTGTTACTGGTGGTATTCCTGTTATTCCTCGGTGCATACGATTCGGTTGAGGGGCGCAATTGCAATCGGAGGTCGAAAACAAAAGCGCGTATTTGTCTTGATTAATGCCATACGTTTCGGATTAGTCGGTTAGTTAATTAGCTAGTTGGAGACTGTAGAGACACGGGTTATAAATCAATGGGGAAAAGTGGCCTAGCATTGTACTTAGCAATATTGTAGTAACAAACAACAAAGTTGTCTTCGCTTAAGGTCGTACACCGAATTTTCCGAAGGTTGTTCCAACAACCAACAACGCGACGTTTTAAAGCACGCGAGTGAAGATTGATGATTAATAGATATTATTAATTAGTTTCGCCGATCGTCATAAATATCAATTAGATTAGGATTTGTTGATGCTAATTAGCATACATTATTGCATTCGCATGACATAATGTTTGACGAGCAAACAGCATGATGATTATCTTATCACTTTCCGGACAATGCAACACTTTAATAATACGCCGCGCGTAATTGTTATTAATTCGTTTGGCAAATCGCGTGCTCACTAAGAGCGCGCAAGATGCGTTTGAATAAAAGCGCGCGCGATGCGTGCTCGACGCTCACTTTCAAAATTTAAACGCTGCGATCAACAAGCGATTGAGTATGGCTGATCAATTCAAATACGAGCTGTTCACCAACGTTTTGAACGTTATCAATGCGCGAAAGGGTAAGGCACAACTGGTCGAATTCCTCGAGGAGCCTGTTTGTTCGGCGGGTGACAGTTACACGAGTAACATTAAGCGTGTTCTCGTCAAGTACTACTTGAACAAACAGTACGTTAAGGCATGTGTTGTAAGTACGTGCTAATTGTTTATATTTTAGGGATGTTAAGGAAGTGTCGGTCATTTATAAGACACAGGTGCGTGGCACACTGGTCGAGGATTGGACTTTGGAGTTGGATTTCTTCAAGACGGAGATTCGAATGTTTACGGAGATCTTTCCGCTATTGTCGCGTATTACGAAGAAGAGCGTTAGCAGCGAGTGCTACGCGGCGAGAGAGCATCCTGATTATGCGCTTGTCCTGCAGGATTTAAGACCATTGGGCTACGTGATGCAGGATCGCACGGCGGGCTTTGACATGCAGCACGCTAAAGCTGTATTGAAGACTCTAGCACAGTTTCACGCCGGATCCATGGTGCTGTATAAGAGGGATGGGCGCGTTAAAGAATTCACCAAGGGTCTGTTTGGTGATACGCAAGTCTCGAAGAAGTGGATGACTGATGGGCTGAAGTCGTTGGCAAAGACGTGCAACTTGTTGCCGAATTGCCAGCGTATTGGGGAGAAGCTCGCCAAGCTTGGAGACGAAGCTATTCAACGTGGATTGAAAGCGGCCAAGCGCTCAGAAGGGGCCGCCCTTAACGTGTTGAATCATGGTGATATGTGGGCAAATAACATGCTGTTCTTGCATGATAAAGATGGCATGGTCCTTGATACGAAGTTGATCGACTTTCAATTAGTTAAATTCACATCGCCTGCGCTGGACTTGCACTACTTCTTTGCGACCAGCCTGCAAATGGATAATGTGTGGGGAGCGCACGATAAATTGCTGGATTTTTATTACTCCTCCTTACTCAGTGCTCTCGTACAGTACGACTTTGCATTGGCGGCCATCCCAGGACGCAAAGAAGTTCAGCAGGACTTTGAAGCTAGAGCTTTCTATGGCGTCATTGCGCTGGCCACAGTTACACCTTTAGTAAAGGCACCCGCACGCAGTGATGCTAATTTTGAAAACTTGTGCAAAACAGATAATGATCCAAATTCATTCAGAGAGTACATTTATTCGTGCAAAAATTACATAGATGCAGTAAAGCGTCTCATGCCATATTTTGACTCTCTAGGCGTTTTCAATTAGTTATTATATCAATAATAACTTGCAAATTGATTTTAGGTCTTATATTCAATCCACGTTGTACTTAGCTTGTAAAACTAGCTTAGCTATTGACGGGCAAAGTATGTAAACCGTCAAGAGCATAGTTGGTGCAGTGTTTCACTCCGATTTGAGAGTCCCAGGTTCAAATAGAGAACATATACATCCTATATGGATAAGTATTTGGATATGCATATTGAGTACAAGTACCTGGAATCAATTATCGTACTCTAAGTCACAATCATAGCATAGCATAGTAAACACACTTCGTGGGTACAGTACTTGCCTCCGATTTAGGAGTCATAGTTTCGAATTCCGGACGGCCGAAATATTTCATAAATATAAATCAACCAACTTGTGTACATCTTTTCATAACGCAACTATTGTTAGCGAAGGTATAAGTGGAAATTGGAGTCCTGAGTTCGAATCCCAGCCGAATGGGTCTCCATTTAAATAAACATTTAAATGGAGACATTAATTCAGACTATGTATTATAAGTTAAACAGTACTATGTGTACAATGTACTGCGGTCAATGCCATAGCTCATTTATTGAGATGTATAAGTTGCATTGGACTTCGCATTCCTGGGTTACTTGGAAAAGAGGCCTCTCTAATATTATTGATTGCTGCCTCCACAGATTTTAACTGGGACGTCTGTTCACTTGTAATAAGCGCAGCTATTAACCGCTAAATTAATAGCTTTATCATACATTGTATGAGCTGACAATAGCGCAGTTTGTAGAATCCTGGACTACTACTTGGCGATCGTCCTGTGTTCAAATCTTAATCCCACAGGACGATTTTATTTATGTCAAAAATGGAATATTAATTCTAAAGCGATATTAAGTAGGCCAGGCTCTAAATCTATAGGGCTTCAAAAATTAAATCGGGTTCGGGATCCTTGTACGATCCGGGACTCTTTGAGGCTTTGGGGCGGTTCATGAATAAATTCAGATTCACTGCCTCAGGGATCAAACCAGAGGCGTAGGAACCACTTCTTAGTATCGCGCCTGTGTAAGTAGTACTGTTTAACTTATAGTAACCCAGTTATTGACGGCTAAAGTATTTATAATCAACGCTCATTGCGTAAGACATTGCGTCAAAATCACAGTTGGTATAGCGCTGGATTGTGACTTGAAAGACGTGGGTTCGAATCCCAGGCGGACGCGACGCATTTCTAATTATGTAAATAGCATATTAACATCGCAGATCTGCTACGACTGCATAGTGTCTATATACTCACGCAAAAAATTGTAATCAATGTCCAAGTACTACTTATAATCTGAGCTATTAACGACTGAAGCACAAATTTCAGCTTTAAATTCGCAAGTCGTACAAATTGGGAGTTCTGGGCCGAAGCTGATTTCTAAATAATCCCATATAAAAGCACTTAGGAAATAATTGCAAGTCACACATATGATAAAACAGCCTCTGCGCAGGTGCTGAGGTAGCCTTCACAGGATCAAGTTTGGACCTTACAAGAGGACTTGTACGTACTTAGAATCCCTATAAGTTTCAACGCACAGTTGGTAGAATCGTCGGGTACAAATTGAAAGCCTCAGGTTCAAATCCCACCGGAATGGGGCACTATTATAATAATTTAAATGGTATGTTAATTCTAAAGAGTTAGAAAGAACTGTCTTAATTAGGTTCTCTATGTCTAGGTGCTCTTTAACTTATAATAGCGCAGCTATTGTTGGCTTAAGTATAAGATTCAACATGCCCTATTCAAGGCGTCAATAGCACAGTTGGGGAAGTGCCTGGATACGACCTGGGTATCCTCTATTCGAATCCCAGCCCGACAGGCCGATATTGAAAAGAATTTTAATTAATATGTATTCATTCCAGGTATTATTTATACTTATAATAGAAGCTATTGACGGCTTAAGTATAAGTTCAAACGGATGTTGTACAAGCCATCAATAGCACAGTTGGTACAGTGCTTGACTTCGACTTGGGAGTCCAGGGTTCGGATCTCAGCCGGGCTGAATTTATTTTCTAAATAATAACTTAGGAAATAACTATAAGTCATAGATATCGTATAATCCCCCCTTCAGTGAGTCCCCACTTCGGTTACAAATATGACGTCAGAATCCGAGGTCTGTTGGTAACGAAAATCGGGAATAGGG
>JARJDV010011106.1:0-22593 GCA_030264675.1 Anaulacaspis nigra | reverse complement strand
TCTTGGTCCACCCTGTACATATCGCAAAGGAACAGAAGAAACAGGTTGAGAAGAGAATGAACATTTTTAATAAATATGATCCGAAGAGAATTTTGCATCGTATGTCATACATTCTACCAACACAGAAGGTATATTTCTTAATTGAATTTTTCTATATCGCATTTATTACATTAAACTCTATTATGAGCCGATTAATTAGCATTTAGTTACGTAATATCCTCATTTATTTTAAAGCGCCACGGGTCGAATAAATCCAAGCAGCTGGGAGATAACCTTTGAATAAAGTTGTTTATATCACGGTGTTTCTGCGACAAATGTATGGTTAGTCAAGAAGTAATTTTTTCGATGTTAAGATGTGGCGCAGCGAACAGCGTAAATGCGTATTGACAATTCTTTTGGGGAGCCTCCAATTACGTACACAATCAGGTAATTACGGCGTGTCTAACGGAGTAGATATAACTCCGCAAGGTATGTTAAGTTCTGCGCTCACATGCATTATGGCTAATTTTTGGTGGCGGTTTGCAAAACGGGAATGAAATCTGAGATCTTCGCTAACGCGCATCCGCCGACTCATTGTGGTCTTCTCATTATGGGGGAAGCATATTCTTGTGTGAATTTCGTATGACGGGTTTCTGAAGCCGTCGACAATGTTTATACATAATTAACGCTCGTTCGAAATTGGCTCCGTTGAGATAACCTGCGGAAATCGTGCGCGGTTGCATGGCAAGCAGCAGCGTATAAGAATGTTAATTAACTCCCTTCCGAGGATTTGTGATGAATTAGTCACTAGCGCCATTGAATATGCGTTGCGATTGAGTGAATGGAAAGCCCATGACAAGTTTTGATACGTATTGCCGTTATCAATGCCTCGGTTTGCTTATCAGTTTGTTCGTTAGTTGGTTGGTTGATAGTTGACAGACTTGACGCAGCGTGCACCTGAACGCAATAAATGAGCACACGACAAGACCATCATCAAAGTAGAAAGTGGCCTAGTGAAACCTAAAGAGCGTAAGTATACGCTCGGGAAGTTGGAAAAAAAGCACAAGCAGCGAGTAGCGTTGTGTCTTGAGATTTCTAATATTTAGCATTGTTGTATCAGTTGTGATGACTATGCCCGCGATAGCAGCAGCCAGTCTACCGGTATTCTACGCGGACACGATTGCCGACATCAGCGACAATCTTGCCGGCAACTTTAAGCGTGTGAGTAGAGCGCTATGCGCTTCGCCACTCTCGTCGCGCGAATCCTTCATTAATATTTCATCAACGCAGAGCTTGTCCGTAAACTTCGAGGTATCGATGCGGCCCATCAGTTGCCGTCGCGACGCGTCGCCGTAATTAAATTGGCGTCGTACTAATGTGCGCCTAACCACAATGCACAATGTTATTAGTCGCGTGGCGGCAAGGTCGCAGCGACGCTTGAATTTGGCGGGCACGCTTTTTAAGCAGGCCGAACGCCTGTTGAACGCCGTCGTTTGTTTGCTTGCAGGCGTTCAACAATGATGGTCTTCGACGACGGAAACAGACTCCGTCGATCCAATTAGAGGACGTGGCATATTCGGCAGAGAATCTATACGTGTAAGTTAACTTGATGGCTTGTGCGTAGTTTGCATCCTCCTGCCGAAACAATATATTAATGTTTCCTCAGCCCGACAGCACAGAACATTATCATACGCGGAATTTAAAGCATATTGCATTCATTCGTTTGTGTCTATGATAATTGATTGAGCATTATTAGCAATGCAGTAATATTTGCTAAATAATTGATCATCCATCAAAGAAATTCAACTATGATATATGTCAACCTAATAAAGAAAAATACCTGTCTAAAACTATACCAATTACAGGGAGATCAATGATACAATAATGAATTATCCGGAATTTCGAATTAATTCGCTCCAACTCGATTTGGATCAAGCGATGATCATTTTCAAACTGTCGCTTGGTGACTTGCAGTTGCGCAGCAAAATGAGAACAATCACCCGGACGCTCTTCAACGATTTGTATACGAGTGCGAGTGCAACATTAACGTGAGTTAATTAAATTCGCATGCGAGTTGGGCGCAGGCACCATCAAACTATTGGATGGTGAATTAATATCCAATGAAACATATTGCGAGAACAAAGCTTTTAGCGAATTCGCTGTCCATGCTTTATTTAATTGAGAGTTAATACGTGCTCACTTTTATGACTGCAACGAATGTGATTGCTCATCGGTGGCAATTATTATTCATTTGCTACCAATTTCTAACTGTTTCAGGTGGAAATTGCAAAATTTGCGCATTCACGGATCGGTGGGGCTGATTCGCAAGGGCGATTCATTTCTTATCGGCCTTCATCATAATGCTTATTTCTTTGACAAAGGCGAAATAGAAGTACGTACGTCCCCACGTTTTCCCTCATTGATCTATTTCTAATGCGAAATGAAACAATAATTTTCTGGCCTTAGCAATACCGCATCGATAGTCCATTGCCTGAGACGACGCAATTTCAGCACAAAGGTTGATTTCAGTGGTACTGTGTTAAACAAAGAAAACTAGATACATGATTCTACTTTACAGACTTCTCTTTATTTAACGTGATACGAGCACAATTCCAGACGATGTTCACAAAACTCATATGCTTGCAGAGCAGCGTTATTGCAGACTTTTCCGCCGCGGAACTCTTACTGGATGAAAGCGAACCGATCGCCGAATTTGACACCTATCTCAGCAAGCGCACGTTGCGCGCCAACCTCCTGATGCATAACTTCATCAACAGGGCGAAAACGCAGAAACTGTTCGACGATAGTGATCATCTCTTGACGTCGCTGCGTCTGCCGTATAAGCTTGAGAATTCCACGTCGCGGAACTTGTTGATCGCAAACGGCAACATTCGCGGAATGCACACGCTCAGCCGCCTTAGAAACTGCAGCATTTTCGAGCGCAACGGAACGCAGCGTATCTACGCAGAACTCACGCTCCGAGATTACAAGGTAGATGAAATGCATGCCCTTTTGGCGGGCGCATCCAATAATTTAGTTGCAGTTTCAGTATAATTACTCCACCACTTATAATGGCTTCAACGTTGAGGGTAGCATTATTGCGAAGGTGAATGAAAATACGTGGAATGTAGAGATGGTCAAGGGTATGCTGATGAAGATCCCGTTGTTGTGCTATCGCCCGACAAAATTAGGTAATTATAATCGCTGAATATAGGTGCGCACCGATTCAGTATACGACGCGTTATTGAAATATTATGTTTTAGTGATATGGAAATTGATTATATCAATCTAGGTTCATTAATGTCGTTGGCGAAGCCATTGTAAGTTTTACTCAACGGGCACGTTCGAATGGAAACGCATGACAGTGTTCGTAATTTTCTAAACGATCGATTGCAAGCGGCTGCTTCACAACTGCCCTCCCATCAATCATCGGGATCCTATAATTAACCAAACATCAAGGGATGCAAATACATAATATTGGCGCATACTGTGCATGCATTTGTAAGAAATTGCGCCTCCTCGGTTTAAGTAAGTATCAAACACAATCGTAATTCGATAAATCTAAATATCTGAACCGAGGGGATGAAATAAATACATTCCGTCGGTTTTTGGACGATGTGCGTAAGAATTCGCCACTTTGGCAGTTCGTAAACATTTTAGATTAATCGCGTTACCAAAACAGTCTGCCCCGAAAACAATTCCAAACGCGGCCTGTATCAAAACAATTGTCCTCGCAACGTGAAGTGTACGTGAATCGATAGACGGCTAAATCGTGCACGAAAGTGAAACGAAAATTTAATAAGTGAAAAGCAGCCTCTGCGGCTCTCGTGCCGAATATAAATAGAAGCCCACACGAAGTGCTGAACGTCACGAAGGATGTAATCGAAAAAGAAAAGGCGAAAGATTTTTCAGCAGGCTTTACTGATTCCAGTCGCGTTTGTAGAACAAGGCAATAAACACACGGACGACGGGCTGGAGCAGTGTAACATGATTTTTGCAACGGCTTAACAAACGTGACGCATTTTGTGGATTCGCAAAGGTAACGCGTCGAGGCCTAGTGAATGAATGCGCGGATGAATGAACGGTAGGTATGTGAACATTGATTGGTGAGTTTTTTACTCCCGATTGATACCACGTGAAAAAGGAGTAAGTAAAGGATTTTCAATTATGTTACATCCAGGCACGTTAGTTTCAAGTTTAACAGGCGCCTTTTTAATTGATAACACGCGAGATACGCTGGTTCACTGACGTGTCGCGCTGCCCGATAATGGCAAACGACATAATACCATTCCATGCTTGCTTGGACCGCCCGTCGCAGTTACGACTGCATGATTAATTAATGGCGGTATGAGTTTTTAATTACACCTTGTGAACTAATCAACGGCACAATGATCATGTCGCATTGACTCACTTCGCGGAATGCACCTTGTTGCAAATAACGATGCATCCTTTATTCGCATTTTGAATTCGTTCTAACGCAGGTAATTACAATGTTCAGCGCACAAATGAAACACGAAAAACAGTAGCACCCGCCAACCGATGCTCGGCCGTGTAATCGAAACGTGTCTAAATGTTATTAACAAAGATCTTAATTAAAACGGTCTATTTGCACGTCGCCATTCGTCCGGCCGTTCTGATTCGAACGTGATGCTGCTCCCTAGGGCAATGCGCGCTCCCCTGCTTTTTAAATTCCCATTTGGCGCTCCCATTAAAAGTAAATCAAAATTTGAGCCACATCGATTCCGTGGCGCGCACAAAAATCAAATGAAAATGTACGAAAATAACTTGGATGTTTTTGCGTTTGTTGCTCGTGCATTCGGCATAACGTCTTTATTTGCGCATCGACGACGACTTGTGGATACTGGTTTTTGATGTATTGCGCCAACACTCATCATTCGTCATTATTCAATTGTTGACGCAGCTATCGCTAACAGTTGCGCAGCTACTATTCAAAAGTATTTGTGAAGGAATAGAAAAAAATGAAATTCAAATTTTCTAATGAGTTATTTACTGTTGCGTTAATTGCTGTTGACTCTGTACTCTTGATTTGCGTCCATTCTCAGCGGAATTCATTCGCTAGAAATCAAAGTCAGGCCGTTGAGTGGCGGAC
Source organism: Anaulacaspis nigra (assembly GCA_030264675.1). Taxonomy (NCBI): domain Eukaryota; kingdom Metazoa; phylum Arthropoda; class Insecta; order Coleoptera; family Staphylinidae; genus Anaulacaspis; species Anaulacaspis nigra. The sequence continues at coordinate 17,504 of JARJDV010011106.1, read as the reverse complement.
TGCTACCGATTAAATATAATATTTATGCTCTCTGACAATATCAATTTAAGACAGGACAGAAATGCGCAATCACAATATCCCGAATGTGTTCGATGCGAAATCAGCACTCGCATGGACCAGTAGCTAAGAAGGCGCGCGTCGCGGCGCCGCACAGTGCACTGTGCATACCACCGCGGTGGTATGTACGTATGAAAGGAATCAATAGACATATATTGATTTGCTAATGAAAAGTACGCCCTTGGCTGAAGCTGCGTTAAATGGCCGGCAACGTGAGGCGGTCAAGTATATTCGTGTGTTGTCATTTGCGCGTTTTCTTTCAATTGCTGCTCACCGCCCGGTCTAAACATGCATGATTAGTGGCACGCCGAACGAGCATCAATAATGGAAAGTACCACACGAAGATATAGTGAAACGATTATCCAATTATGGCGCTATAAATATCCAATGCGTGCTTTAATCCACCAAACAGTGTAAAATTCGTTTAAACTATATTCCCCAGCCTGTGCGTGGTTTGCATTTAAAATGGTTATATGTAGCTGCGGGGTTATAGACAGTCATAGATAAACAGATGCGTCAGCTAAATATACTCGAATAATTGCAAATTCGAAAACATTTTTCAAGATAGGTAATCGCGTTTAAAGTTGACGTGTAGCGTTAATATACAATGCATGCACATAGTATGTTATAAATATCTAAGTGTCTATGTACATATTATTCATGACATTTTTGATAGCAATTTTATCTATATTTTTAACGGTCTAGTACAGATATAAACCGTTAATATAGCGCCCCAATTTAGGGTGCAAATGCGTTATGTAAAATTTCGACAAATGAAATTCATCATCATAAATATAACTTTTAATTAACTTCAGCTAGAATGTTCGGAAAATCGCGCGCGCTTCGGGATCTGTTAGAAGAGCATAAATCAAACGCACGACCGACGAATATAGCAATATTTATTTCGCAGCTAGCGTTTTCGCGGCGATTTTCTATAAATAAATAACCACATTGCCTTGCCGTGTTTACGAATGTTTCAAAATCGAAGTTGGTCGTTCGTATTCGATACGGAAGCAAACATTTAAAAGTGTTTTTCTGCCTCAATAATATGCTTCGCTCCTGCAAATTCCTCATATTGTCAGACGCGGATAAAAATTAAGTGGTGCTTCTTATTATTATATTTTTGCGTCAGCATAATTAGCAGCCAAATCCGTTGCGACCATTTGAGCTGTAGGCGCTTCGGCTCTATTGATCGATTCTATACTTTTCCATAAGCGCACGGTAATACTATTAGGATGCGAACAAGAAATTGCAATTAATTTTCCGCATCGACAAAGTGCACGATGCAAATGAACGCGACGCTGCTTGCTTGATGAATTCTTACGATTTTTCTCGCTGTGACACCCACAAACTCCTGTCCTAATATCTGCGTGTTTATTTCTTTGTACATTCAGCTATATCATAAACAAATTTATAGTTACTTTGCGCATGAAAATCATAGGAAGAGAGAACGAGCAAGCACTGCATTTAATAAGGGTGGAAAGTGCCTGGCTTGGATCAGCAAATTTAAACTTCAAATGGAAAAAAAGTTTTATATATTTTTCATATTTCAAAATTAAATATTAATTAAATATTAACTGCAACTTGCGCATACCCGTTTGCTATGCTAGGTCCCTTTGAGAATAGCGTTCTACACCGTTATTTGTTTCCCGGAGAGATTATGTAATTAAAATAGCTTTTGTGAAAAAATTCCGTGTGATAATGGCTATAAGGCACTTGTTTTAAGGACATTAATCCACTCTAACCCGCACTCGGGACGGTGCAGAATTGCTTGAGAAAATAGAAATGCGGAGGATCGCAACACGTTAATTCGAATGAAACATTCGACACTGGGATACAAAACAAGTGAATTTCGCAATATTGATAAACGCGTCAATTATACAGCATCGCATTTATGCCGCTAATTGTCCTCGCCTTGCCATTTTCAGCGCGTATTCTCAAATCGTAACAAGGTGTTGAAAGATTAAAGGCCTCCACGAATATTGCGGGCGAATTCGATTACGCCCCTGAATAGCCTAAGGTGGTGCAATGCTGATTTGTCAATAGCTACTTTCAGGCGCTTGTCAGTTTCTTGGAGGGGATTTGCACCTACGAACCTAGTACGAATCCACTTTTTGAATTATTACGTTATATCACGTTTTTAAAGTCAGCGAGCAAAGCGAACAAAATTTTGCTTTAATTTTGCTTTACGAAAATAAATTATTTTTGCGTGGATCGTTTATTTCGCTGCGGCACACCGCGTCGCATGCAAAATGCATACGATAGACCTTCCAAATAATATATGTCGGAATTTGATCAGTTTGAAATGTTTTCACGGAAGCAGGTACACTGTTTGAGAGTTAATTCCTCATACACGCATAATCGTCTTATGCATACCGAATTGAAAGAGTAATGAAGCATTTTGTCACAAATATATTTCATCATTTATATGGTTCGCACTCGTAGCGATAGCAACTTGTCGATTAAATTGTTTCCGTGGAATCGCGATAAATCGCTGAAACATTGCTTCAGCGATACGCGTTTTCCGGCTCTTTATTGCTGGCACTAAAACAAAGCGTACAGTAACCAGTTGAATTGCAATAAAAATGCGCATTGAACCGTGCATTGAAACGCGATGCGTTGTTGATTTAATACAGTGCACATCGCAATCATTCTTTACGAGCGTTTGGCTTTTAGCACTGCACATCTTGTTTCGACTTTAATCAGGACAACTACTTATCGTCCATAATCAAAAGTTTCCGTGATAGTAGGTTGTAAACTAATTTACTTGATCTCAAATGTACCAAACCGGAAGCGAAGTGCATGATATGAAATTTAAAAGATGCGCTGCAATCTAATAACATTTTTCAAGTGCCCACTAGTCTGAGAGAATGATCAGAAGGAAGCAGTACGCAGAGAATTATTAACATGCACGTCTAGGTATAATCCGTTTGTCGTGCAAATGATAAGCACAATGCGTAGACGCCGCATTTTGGAGCAAACCTGCACTTATATTTAGGTCTTGGCGCATTCCGGTATTAGACGCTAGCGAGCGTCTCGCTGATCACACCGTCTTCGTGTATTTTTAGCGGGCCACATGTTCGCAAGCGTAGTCCTGGCGGCTTGAACGTTCTGAAAAATTCATACAATATGCTTCCTGTATTGTAGGTAACTACGTAAGGGTAGCACGGCACGCTGCAGCGTGCCGACGCGGCTGTAACCACAGCTGGCCGCCTTCTCTCGTTTCTGGCATGTCATTGCTATTCCATCTTTCAAGTTCCCACGAGCCAATCTCCACTGTTAAATAAGTAAACAAAAAACTGAAAGGGGAAACATGCGCGCGTAATTGTCATTGTGCGCAGACCGCGCGCTAGGACGAAGAATAAAGTGCGTGCATGCGTAGGTTGTAGATTAAGCAAAATAAAGAGCGAAACTCGAATAAAACCAATGGATGCTTGTGTGCATTGTAGGTATATAGTAGGTAATGTACGTATGTATTATAGGTAAGTTTAACCCATGCATATATGAATTGCGACATGATGAAAACCTGAATAATTCCTGGCACTGAATAAGGATTTAACAACTGTTTGCCCCTGGGTAGTATTTGGTGTTGTGCCTTCCGCAGGGTGCACTTTACGGGTCAACCGTTACATACACGAACGCAGTTATTATTTATACGCTCTTGGTTGGCCTCACCAAAGGCACCGGTAAATGCCATATAACATTAAAAAATAGAATCATTTTGCAGGCTAGCGCATAGAGTCCTGATAACGAGCAATAAATTAACCGAACTCCGAATTCGCATAAATCGCCTCCTATTCTTAGACACGTATTTCCCTATATTGGGCAAACCTCGTAAAATGTGCTAGTTACTTTCCACTGCTGCTCATGCGACTTGTTTATTTGTTTGGTTTCGACGTGTCCTTGATACACTTTGCCTAATTACGATGCAAGTCACATAACCAATGCTTATTGAATTGGGCAGAATGTCGTCGAAAGGGAGTGAAATATTTGATTAGCTGGTTACGTTTATAATTTACTATTTGCTCTCCGCGACTTGTAACGCAATGTGTTTTTCTGAACAATAAAGAATATCTATTCGTGCACGTATTTCAATTTTCGCTGAAATAAATAATGAATGAAGCCTGAATGAATTATTATATCTAGTATATGTATTGATTTTGTATCAATTAATTGCACGACACAAAATATTTGTTTTAATTGCCAATTAGCGCATTGCTTCATAAAAATACTAACCGCGATAAATATTTTTATTTTTGCTATTGTTATTGGTTGGGAAGGATCTGGGGTTTTATCGTCAAACCCCCCCTTATGTAGAGCAACCTATTCGTTCACCAAGGCATTGGGTCATGAACATGAACTTAGAATATTGATATATTTTTAGCACACATACACGAACGCATCAAGCTGCCTAAATAAAATAGTTTTTTCCAAAGAGTAGTGTGACGGGTACGTAATTTAAACCGCGTGTATACACAACGATCTGCCCAACCCTGTTGTTATGAGTATTATAATGAATGAACGAACACGAAATGGTATGTGGTAAATGGAAGAAATATGTGTAACGCATATGTTGTCTTCTCTTTCAATTGAGCGAATGCGCGAGCGCACTTTTTTAACACTATAGGCCAATCTGACATTCCGGTCAAAAATTGAATTTTGCTGCGAAGTAAATATGCATCAATAAAATCCTCTGATAGACAATAGGAGATTGTTATTTGCAAACAACAGTTCACTGTTTGTCCATTGTGGTTTTTCATTTGTCCATTTTTAAAATATTGTTCCCGGATAATTATTGTTTAGTTCCAATTATTTGCGCTGTATAGTGCAATATGTACAAAAAAGTGATGAAATAAGAGGATTTGAGTAAATGTAATATAAAAACACTAGTTTGTTTCCATGGAAATGTGAACGGCAAAAGCAGATTAACGTCCATTTCAATTCTAGTTCTCGATATTCGTATGCTTATGCATACCTAGATTGATAGTAAGTATGTGCATAATGCATTCAATTGACGCGGAAAAGAACTTTCACGGTAATGATTTTTGCGAACAATTCAATTGAAGCGCCGCGGCGCAGCTGTAGCGGTATTACATATTCCACATTTATGTTTTTACGTGCAATACATTTGCTAATAGTATTTTCAAAGCGTACTGTCAGTATTTGGATGAAGCGCAGTTGATTCTAGCCAATATTGCAGAAAATATTATTTTAAAATTATTGGCGACATCATCGATAAGTGGCATTTCGCGCAATGTGTTGGAGGTCTATCAATTTCTGACTATCCAATTGATGTTTTGCAATGCTTCATTTTTGCAACTCCAGCCAGGCAGTGTATTTTATCCCTTTAATCGCTATTATTTCTCACAACGAAGTGTATACATTAAATCAAATGCTCAAAAAGTACAACACTAATTAACTTACACGACAGAACATCCAACATTTTTTGCCATAATCTCATTATTGTTTCAACAATATTACTTTACGAAGCGTCGAGTGTAATAATCATAAGAGGTTCTACATAGGCAGCTCTTCGCACTCCAAAATTGCATCGTGCATTTTTAACAGTGCAATCAATGTGATGCTTGGCCTGATATAGGTACACACCTATGTGCTTCGCAATTTAAACTTTGATTTGCGCGCTTTGAATTATTTCCCGTCAAAACGCATTTCTAAAATGAGCACTCAACAACTGACAAAGTAAATTATCTGGTAGGTGTATTATCAGCAAATATTGGCAAACTAGAACATACTTGAACATATTTACGTGGTTAATTAAATTATATACTTTTGCCTAACTTTTCACTCTCTTGTATGCACGCACGTACATGAGTGCACTGTCAAGCCTTGATCAAATACCTATTGTAGAAATAAAGATATAGCAGACGTAATTAAACCGAAAACGTCATAGATGAATTAAATGTAGTTGAGGAAATTGGAAATTAGTTAGAAATTAGTTCTATTCTCAGGGAAGGAACTTGTGACATCAACCTCGACTAATTTCCGAGAAACATAGATGTTTTGACCCTATTCAGATCGGGCGCCCTCAAACTGTTCTATAGACCACAATTGCCACGTAGAGCTTTTCATGCATAATAATAATGACATACGTTGTTGTCTGTTTGAGTGGTGAATCGAAAAGAGCAATTTGGGGACTGCTGCAGTAGTAAGCCCTGTTTGTGCGCTTCCAAAACTTCCAAAGTTGTGTTGACTTATAATGCGGTTTCATATAGCAACATTATGGAATTCATGCATTGACAAGCATATTGCTTACACGAAATTTCTACTAATGCAATACATGTACCGATGTGTTGATGAGCGAGCTTAAACTAAGTCTGACAAATGCATCAACAAACGGTATTGGCACTTGCCCGGCATGCGCAGCAAAATTGCAATTCCAAATAACACTTAAAATTCAGTTTATACGCGTAAGCTATACGGAAGACACGTTATCTACGCTCGACCCGCTGAGGCGATTTAATCAAATGAGATGGCGCGATTAATTACAGTTATACACGTGAAGGATGTGTGCGCTGCTTAGACTGAAAATTCAATAATCAATTGCGGGGCTGCTGATGATAAAGCGTCGAATCAATAACGCATTCATATGGTGTCGTGGGTTATAAATACTGTACTGCACTCTTATTTGTCATTATTTACGTTAGTTATCCGCCTGCGTAGCTCACGTAATGCAGAAAGTCATTACGTTATAAGGTAATACTGTGTGTACTTCAAGGACCATTTGGACTGATTTTATACTGGGTTTCTTTCTCTCTTTCTTAATAATTGAATTATATCATTCGTTCCGTTACAATACAACTGTCCAAATAGTTCATCGTCGGTATCAAATACTCATTGAATGTGATAGCTTTATTATCTAGTACAATTGCCTACTGGTAGATATGAATTTATGATGATAACAATATCTAATAAATTTGCTGCAACTGCAAGCACATTACAAAATCGAATTTCATTGATCTTGAAATTACATATCTTTTATAAATATTTCTTTCGTTATTATTTTAATCGTTTTTGTTTTCAACGTTATAATTTTGTCGACTGGTTCAGTGAACGTGCTGTGCTGTAAAGGAATAGACTCCGTGGTAGCAATTTATATAAGATAGCGTTTTAATTAGCGGAAGCATCATAAAAGTCAAAATAATGCAACTCTATAGCCATGTAATCCGGATGAAGCTTATTTTATCTCAGCGTACCCTCTAAACGGGAAATTTTCTTGTGGCACCGGTAGATACTAGGTTCTCATTGGGCAAACAAATCGTGATGAATTAAATGCGGAGATTGCGGACGAATTTCTCCTGAAACCACGCAATTTGAAGCACTGCAATGACGGGCTGACGCCATGTATGACAAAGGATCATTTGCATGACCTACACAGGGGCATATAACGAAAAAGCGTGTGCGGATGAATGTAACATTATAAATAAGTCAATCATTCCTCATTCCGACCTTAGCAATGGAAATTGGTTTGAGAGCACGTTATTCATTCCAAATTAGTAAATCAAATCGCAACTACTGTATTGCCGAAGCATAAGATGCGAAAAATTTTATGGAATAGAAATGCATTTTCCATAAAATCATTTCACAAATTTCCGTTGCGCCCTATCATTAGGTGCGTGTTATAGACGGGAAAAAAACGGTAATTATTGTTACTGGTAATTATTGTTACTGAAACGCAAGTGAAAGTACGTAAGTATTAAGGATCTCCTTTAATAAGAATTCAACACCAGAAAGCAATTACTGTCATCGCAAAAACGTTGCTCACGTAATGTAATTATCAATTTCACGTAAATCCGAATAAATGCATTTATTGCACCGGCTTTAATTATTCACCACACAACGTTATTCTGCAATGAAGCAACGAAATTATTTGGATAATTAAATCATATCCGGTTCGACACATTTTATAATAATTTCATGATTTTTCAGGTGGAACCAAATCGAAAATTGGATACGTTCATCAGGCTGCATTCGTATATTCTATTCTCCCTCATCAATATTCCATGCATTTCAACTCAATAAATTGGCAGTGAAATTGACCAAATTAGTTAGTTGATCCCGAATGTACAAATCTCCAAAGAGTCGTGTTTTCAAAAACACGCAAAATATGTTGCCATCAAACCTGTACAACTATTGGATCTAATTACTATTTTAATTAACATGCATGAGTGTCTCCGGGAGGAATGAGAACCTTTAATCTTTCTTTAGGTCGAAACAATGCGCATAAAATTTTGATTACTAGGTTGCAATTGAAAAGACAGTTTAACCGGTTGTATCACCATTTGTCTTTTCCGCTCTACATTTTCGAATTTACTTCTCCATTACGCCCCGTATACATTTGCTCAGTTGAACTCTCCCCTACATTACGTGCCGTTCCAATAGCCCAGTTTCCCAAGAACAGGGCAAATATATAAGGATGTGGTGTTTGGTCGACGACATAATGCTGTAAATGCAGGAAACGCGGCAATATTAATACGAATGCGCCAAGTGTCGTTCGAATCACAATCATTCAAAAATGCCAAATCAACAATCGCATTCTGCATTTCGTTGAAACAATAATCGTAAAGTTGATGATAAACAGTAATAGAGCCACTTACTTGAGATCATTCGTAAAACAATATTGCTAAACTTGGGGATATTTACGCCTGATGCAATCAAGGCTGCCGGATGATTCGAACGCAAATTGGAGAAGAAGGTAACTTGTTGACTTCGTTGCAGCACGTGCGATTTTCGGATGTTCGAATTGACGACAGCGGCGGTGGCGGTACGAATATTGCACCCGTTTAAAAGACGAATTTATGAAGTAGAAAATACGTTGAGTGCCACTATCTCGACGAGAATCGTCTCGTATAATAATGTCTGGTGGTGAAAAGTGCTTGCAAAACGCATATATTGGCACACTAGATAATGAATTTCAAATGCACGCACGCACGCACCACGAACCGCAAACTGAATGGGAGACGGCGCGTTCGGCCGGCGGCTTTTAAGAGAGCAGCGTCGCGTCGTCGGCGGCGGCGCGACACGTCCGCGCTCGTTGGCTGCCCCACTGATATCAATGCCTGTTGTACCCGCGTTCTGCGGAACTCCGCTTGTCGCCAATGCGCACCTAAAAATGAGCAATATATTTATAGTTTGAAATGCACAACGCATCATATATTAGACCGAGTGCTAACTGCAGCCACATGTATTAAGCATCTATCAGGGTTTTATTCGGTACAGATTGCGCCGCACGACAAATATGATACAAGGAAAATGATTACAGATGACCCGAGGGAGATATTGAAATGGAGGCGCCCGGTTGCGACGCTAACTCTTCGGTTTGCCTATAAGGAAGCAAGGTTTAGCGGTTGCAAGGAAACATCATGGCACAGTTTGCGGGACGCATAGACTCACGATTCGACTTGCTTGATTGAACTGGTCGGTCTATTCACTGGCGTTTTGCTACCGCGGATGGCTCGCATATATTGCTCGCGCTCTTTATCCTCCAATTCGTCGACAGTCTTTATGAAGCATCGATAGAGTCCATAGCGCGCTTCCCAATCTTCGAAATACAATTCCGCCCGCGCTATTTGCAACGGATGCACTTCGTACGAGTTGCAAATCGGCGGATTCAACTGTGGTGCGACTATGGCACGAAAGGTCATGACAGAGTTGACGTAATCATAGAAAATCTGCAATTCAATGGCGGATGCGTTTATAACTTAATTTACGTATATGATTGCTTCTTCTACTTTTGCCTTATGCACGTGGCACACCAATGTCATGAGGAATACCACGCACGCGTGTATTTTATAGCCGTGAGAGTCTAAGGCCTCTGGCGTTGACAGGACGTATTCCTGCGCCGCCATCCCGAAGGAGACGGCCATGGCAGCCGTAAACGGGCATGGAATTTCGACGACAATTGCAGCCATGATGCTAAAAATCGCTTCGGTACACATTCGGAGATTGCCGTGCTTGACGAGCGCAGTCATCAAGTTGTTGTGCAGTACCAAATTAAAGCCCTGAACGAACGTCTTGTCCGTGGCGTCATACTTTCCAACCTTCGTATCAACATCCGAATCGGCATAGAATAATTTTGGCGTGAGTAAATCGTTCGTGTTCTTTTGTCGATCGAGAATGAAAAACATTATGCGGCAGCCTAGCAACGCAAACGTTTTGTCGGACGAAGCGACTAACTCCAGGACGGAATATATGAATTTGAGCGGCAAACTTTGAGCGTACGGCTCGTTATTGTTTATGCCCGCACCGTATTCGAGCAAATTGCCAAATTCAATGGGAAAGCCGGGATTAATTGCAAACACCCATGCAATCATCACCTGCATCTGAAAATTTTACGCGGATACTTAATTGACTAATTGAACGGTGCAACTCACTGCTTTGACAATCTCAATGCGCGGCATCCCGGCAAAGCCGTACCTTAGACAGGACTCAATACCATATTTAAGACCTTCGAATTCTTCATTCATTGTACTGCGCCGATACATCTCGAGGAAGCGGAACATCATATAGTCGTCAATCTCCTTCCATTGAATATTCATGAAGAGATTGCGCACCACTCGCAAGATGTTGCGCGCCTCTTCAGTGCCCTCCGCCACCTCAACGATATCGAGCAGATGATTGATTACGCCCTCGCTATCTTTACAAATGAGCAGAATCTTCCGAATGCAACTCGTTACGTACGACTCCATATCCCAGATCTTCGCTTCGTTGAAGAACGTGATCAGCGACTTGATCACGGTGGTAAATAGCTGCGGCAGTAGCATCATCAGTACGCGTTCGTAGACCATCATTGCGGCCAAGTATTGCCGCCTGAGCATAAATGCACTTTGTGTCAGATTGTTTTACGCGGTGGAGTAGACTTACCTGCGAAACCACGCGCGAAAGCCATCCAACGGTACTACACGAATGTGGAAGTGATGGACAACGCTCAGGCAGGCCCACAGCAGTGCGACGATTTGCGTTATCCCCATATCGCTATAGTTGGAGCGCTTCGATATTTTGCGAATCAATGCAACACCTTTCATTCGATCGAGGTGTATTTTGTATGAGTCCATGCGATGCGTGAGGCAGTAACGTAGAATGTCGGCAAGCAGTTGATTTAGCATTTCCGTCGTTAGGATATCGCTTCGTCGGCAGCATTTCCAAATCGAGCGATGTACGTGCTCCTCGATCAATAGATTGTCTGAGGCTGTAACAGATCGGCGAATAGTTTTCACAATACTTCGACGAATATGCTACTTACACATTTTATTCAGTAAAAACGTAACGTTGCACTCCGACATCGTCGCGGTGGTACGGCTTTCAGATTCCACTTTTAATAAACTTAAAAATCAAAATCCCAAATATCGGAACTAGGTATGTCAAAGAGAATTGAATAGTATTGATAGATAGTTTCTGACACATATACAGTATGTTTATTGATTGGCATCCAGTCACCTTAGGACATATCTATAAATTAACTTTAGCACACATTTATTTTTCCATTAAACTCGATAAAAGGGTATAGAAAGAAAAAGAGAGGCGCATTACGTCGATGAATGTGGCATAGTTCAAATAAAAGAGACCCAGCGCTGTCATTTTGACAGGTTTCTGGGATCTTAGTATAACCAGTGCAAGGGACTTGGTAATGGCTTGATTGCCATCGTGGTACCAGTGGCTGCCATACGCATTTTGGTACAGACTCTCACTCTGATAGGACATTTCACTTCCCGCTGCACAGATAATAAATAATTGCAGAACGTGCCCCAAGCAATATGATGCCAAATGGTACAACTGCGAAGTATCTATTTTTTCATCCTGTAAATTTTTTGAATGCATGGTTGAGTTATATTTTATCATGTTATATTTTCATGTTATATGGTCGACCAGTACCTACCATTGTAAGAAGAAAGCTAGACACGCAAATGGCTGTCATGCTTGTGGCAAGTTGAACGAAAAGAGTTGGTGAAAAGATTATTTCCATTTCATCGCAAATGAGTAGCAACTTGTTATGATGCGCAATTATTTTGGCAAGTAGTTGCGTTTGACAGTCGCCTCTTGAAATGCTTACTCCTTCAATATTTTGTAGAATAATATCATTCTCTTGATCTTTGTCCGTGTAAAATTCATCAAAGATACGCCTCAGTATCCGAAATTGGGCGATAATATTCACAGCCAGTGCGAGGAATAAAAAATCATGTCCCAATATACACACAATGATTATGTACGTATTTATAATCAGTTGAATAACGTAAATTATTTCATATACTGGAGAGAACTTCCATTCAAATGGATACCAAGACGCAAACGGCAGATTCATTTCACCTTCAATGAGGGGATGCGTTAAGAAGCCGAAAGCAAAAATTAGTGCACTTGCAAATACAGAAACCATATTGATTTGAACAAACTCAGACGTCCACTTTAAGGATGCTTCCAATTTCGGGCCCATTATGTATGAAGGCCAAAATTCAAAAAATGCAATATTCAAGACTAGTTTTAATCGCTTTGAATGATAGAAAATAATCCACATTTTTGAAATACCCTACAAGCAATATGCAAATTAGTTTATACTTTAATGTTCACAGAATATACTGCAGAACCTGCAGAGTTGTCGACAACGTAGACATCACGGATGAAAGTTTAGTTAAGTTCGTTAAATTCATTATGAAATATATCAATTGTCCTATTTCCAATACGATCATAAGCAGAAATTTCACGATGAATGTTAGCTTGCTGAACCAATGCTCAGGTTCGTCTGGCCACATGTTGATTATGTGCAGAAATGTTTTGGGTATTGCGAATGCCGATTTCGACACATCCGCGAGCAATTTCGGATTTCGTTTTTTACTTAGCGCGTCCATCATCTTGAAAGATGAAATGACAGGTTTGATCAGCCGCTTTGTTCGCTATAAATGTACGCGTCCGCTGTCACCAACGCGGAAATATATTAAGATCCGTATCAATTAATAAGTAATGCTGCATAAATGATAAAGTATACATCTGTGCAAAGCAGGTAATTTCATTTACTTCATGGTCTTGCAAAGTTCAAGTTACAATAATCATGAAACTTTGAATTCAGCGAGATAGTCAATTATTAATGACATCGGTGGAACAAACTGCTTATTTGTATATTACATCGCGCGAGGGTAATTGTTGTACCTAAATATGTTGGTAAAGGAGGAGAGGGCAGGGAGTAGCATTTTAGAACAAAATCATCAAATGACTCATCAATCAGCAAAAACTAACAATTATTTTATTTCAAACAGAAATTTCAAAATATATTATCCTATATATTCTTATTAACCACCCTATAATACCTAATTGAAAATTACATACTAAATAAACATTTGTATCGCACGATACCAAATGTATTTCTTGGCTTTTCTTCCGTGCAATTGCTAACAAGGGTTATTATATGATACATTGATGCTAAATAGACATAAAAAGCAATTTAAGAATTGTGAACCCGCATCGCTTAAGCTGCAGCCGCGTCCGCCTGTATGGTTTTAATGGTGTCCTCGTACGGTCGTAGACTCATCATAGCTTGAGGATGTTTCAACATGCGATAGGTAATTGCCCACGCTAATTTTGAAGGTATAAAACTAAGTGGTAGAATATGATATAAATTAACGTTAATCGTCTATAATTTATTAAGTACATACTTCTTAAGTGGTAGGACATAGCGACTCCAAGCCGGCATCGTCACAAAAACTTCGTTTCGCCTTATTGCAGTAATCAAACATTTAGCCACATCGCGCGGAGTTAGCATTGGAAAGTTTCGCGGTTTGCAGCCCTCGAACATTCCCGTATTAATGAAGTACGGACAAACAAGCGTCATGTTAATTTTATGATGGCCATGGGTCTGTAAGTGAAATTATTTATCAATTAAGACCCACGTATGAACAAGCGATTCACTCGTACTTTCAACTCCGTTAGCAAACTTTCGTGAAAGCCCATCGTGGCGAACTTGGATGCGCTGTAATCAGTACATTTATACGTTCCCAATATACCTGTAAGCGAACTCATCGTTGCAATATGTCCCTTTCCTTTCTTAAGCATGTCGGGCAAGAAGGCTTTAGTAGTCTAACGAAAAGAAGGAAATTCTAAATTGGAAATTTACCAGTAACAAGGTATTACCCAATAGTGCGATAAAATATTCACTTGGAACGTCTTTTCGATCATATGATCTGGACAATCGAGGAATGTGTTACCGGTGACTATTCCAGCGTTGTTGATTAGCACATCGACGGATCCGATTTCATTTTTAACGAGGTCCGCGTTTTTATACACGTTTCTGCGATCCGAAATGTCAACAACATATGTGTAAATTTTAAAGCCGTCTTCTTCACATTTTTCCTTCAAGCGTTCCAGACCTATAAACGCAATGTAACGTAATCATTCCAATAACGCCCTCAGGATTAATTGTATTACCGCTCTCATTAATATCCCAAGCGACAACTCTCGCTTTTATTTGCGCCAGTCGGACGCATAGTTCCTGACCGACGCCTCCCGCCGCTCCCGTCACAACAACTACTTTATCCTTCAGGCTCTTCTTAGAACGCAGGAACTTTGGTGTTAGGAATTTCGCGATTGACTCCGCCATATAATAGAAAGTCAGCCAAACGAGCACAAAAATATCCCATATTGATACGACCGCATGGTACACAAGCCGTTGAGCATATTTTACGTATGCCATTGCTTTGAGATAGTACGCTATAAATATATATACGATATAAATACATAATTACAATGCTTGGAAAGTGGTAGGAAGGCTTTCTCTGATCTCCTAACGCATCTCCGCTGCAACTTTCATAAACTGCTTTTACTTTTTCATTTTCTTTCCGAGATGTAATCATGCATGAATAACAACTAATGAGCCTTTCTTTACCTGTGCATAATTGAGAAATGGCATTTAATTGAATGTAATATTGATTAGAAGGGAGTCGTTATTAAGTCAATTAGAATATCATTATAGTATAATGGTATTGTATAATTATTATCATTATATTTGTCGCCAGCAGTGCAATAATATATAATCAGCAGTGAATTAATAGGCACATTAAAAATATTATTCTACTTACGAAACTCAATGCAGCGATCGATAAATCCCAAGTTAGCTTTCGCCAAGTTCAATCTGCTGAAGCCACTCGGTAACTCAAAGAAATACATCAATTCCAACTGTATGCGGAAGTCAGGCTCGATACGTATTGTTTCGACGTTGGTGTACGTTGCACTTGTTCAGCGTCCCAAATGATGTGCGTGCACTGCGTGACTGTTGGAAACGTTATGCGCGAAATTATTCGTGGTCGTACCACTAAATGTGCATCAGAAAGTTAGTTGTGCAAATGCGGAGAGATAGATACAGAGCGCACCTCTCTTTGCTTTTCGATTTCATTTTTTCGTTTAGTAGCGAATGCTTCACGCCGCGGCACTCATTCATACCAATAAAGCCTCGAGTGGAGGAAAGGCATCTCTTCGGGGAAAAAATTACTTTTTCAAATTCCATGTCCAATTATCCAGTGCAATGAAAGGAGTACGTCGCAAACTGGCTGTGCTTTGAAGTCTTACACGGCTGTGTTATGCAAAAACTGGATGAATGCAAATCCATTTTCAAACATTTCTATGCCACCAAATTAAGGTCATCAGTTCAATCCCTGAAAATAGGTCATATCGACATTTTTAGATGAATATAATAACTACTTTTCACATAAACATTATTATCATACTTAAGCATTGTTCGATTTCACTTTTTACTTGAAGATCCACGATTAAAACTGACTACCGGCATTCGTTCTTTGCACAAGAAAAGACTTAAGTGCATTTAAATGTAAAATTATTGTGCACTACGGCGGCAACACAAAGGAATTGGATAATCAGATAGATAATTATTGCTAGGTTTTTCTGAGGAGAACGATGAGCGCAAATCAGAATAACAATTCGTCGCGTTATCGGCGACCGACATTGACATTCGGAAATACTAAAAGTACACTAAACGGTTCACTATAATTTATGTAGACTTTTAGCGTAATGGTTCCATAGAATTCTCACATCAATTTAATGAGCAAATATTACGCCGCGAAAGACTGCCGCGCGCTAGTGCTTGCTCTTGCGTATAGTAAAATTAGAAATCGCTGTTCTGTGATGATTGTGACTATCATAGTGTTATATGTTTATAGCAAGTTGCGTTTTCTAAAATGCTTTTTCTTCCAGAACGCATTTTCTCTCTAGTGACTCCTCTTTCAATGCTGTGCGGACACGGTCGTTGATTTAAATACAATGCAATTGCTAGCAAAGCTGGGCTTGACTGAAAATTAATTTAATGTTCACGGATCCGGCCTCTTAATCAATCAGAGCATCACACGTGTAAGAAGTGTCATTGCTCCGAACAATATAAACAAACCGTGAAACGCATTCATATGCGCATCAAGCGCAATACGTTCAGTAGCTGGTTATAATCGGTAACGGGTACACAAGATCCACTGTTTTCACGTTTGTTTTCACGTATTGTTTGCAAGCACTATCTACATGCTTTAATCGTAAAGTGAGAAACAGTGATGTGCATATGTGAGATGGTCGACACATCCTTAGAAGATGGTTGAAAAAACGTGAAAGATTAAACTACGATTTCATATTTCGTATCTCATTCAAAATGTAGCTGTAAATCTATGCATTCTTAGCTTCACCTCAAGGATATTTCCAAATTCGCTTTAAAGCGAAAAGTCACTTAAATGTTGCAAACAGCTTGGTGAGTACGTTTTGAGTTACATGGTATTTTCGTCCATTATTTGTAAAACATTTTTATTTTTGTGCTTTAATTATGAATAAATGAATAAAGTGAATTTAAATATGAATTACTTATAATACCGTTTCTCAGGACACGTCGAACCAGGACACGGCATTACAATATTCGCTGCCTTCTTATTAGTTCCTTTATTGTCTCCGAGAATGCTTAAGTGTTTTCAAAATTCAAGCAAGCGTATAAGACCAAGTATCAAATTGGCCCGTCTAACAGACCTTCACGGTCTAGTGGTCAGCAACTATGCTAGTGGCACCGAAGGCGTGGAAAGTAGCGGAAGTGATTCCAATCATGAAAGCAAACAAATGCCCGCAACAAGCCAGTAGCTATCGCCCAATAAGCCTATTGAACACATTGAGCAAAGTCGCGGAGAAGACAATCGCACTACAACTTGACTACAATGTAAAGAAAAGAGGAATCATCATGAACGAACAATTGGGATTCAGGAAAGGCCCGACACCGCCCGCCGCAGGTAAAAAGTCGAAAAGAGTTTAATTGCATGCAGGAGTACTTCAAGGATCTTTCCTCTGTCCCGAGCTGTTTACACTCTTCGTAAACGACATCCCAAAAACACCGAACACCAGCGTCGCTCTATACGCAGATGACACAATGATCGGTTCACGGCCCGTCGCGCAGGCACCCCGTGGAGACCGCT
>JARJDV010011084.1:0-10548 GCA_030264675.1 Anaulacaspis nigra | reverse complement strand
CGAATTGAAAAATTCTTTTTGTGTTGAATAGACAATTAGCGACGATTCGACCCCGGTCAATTCATATAGTTTAAACCGTATTTTCTAGTAGAATATCGTCTTATAAATTTTCAATTATGGCAGACTATAATAGTGACCCGATTTTCAGCCTAAATTTTAAATAAATACTCGTGCTTCTAAACGGACTCCTTGAATTAATGTTTCAGTCCTAGAATCATCTGGGGTCGAATCATCGCTAGTCGAAATATCATAAAACCAAAGCTAAATCCATATTTTTACAGAATTTTTGAGTTTTCTTATAGTCAACTTTTTTCCTCTTTCAAACTATTTACTCCTTATTATAAGAAATATTACAACTTAAAAACAATCATAAAGTACTCGTCCATGTTTGCTAATTACTATTTGTTTTAAAATTCATTACATGTTAATTTTATTCACTTGTGCCAAGCAAAAATTATTTTCAAAATTAGTTTTTTAATATTCCCTTGTGCTCACTGATTTTTTTATTTTTAGGTTATGCTAATTATTTACCTGTCGTTAGAAAAATCAATACATAAATTAAGGCCTTTAATTTTCATTTAATGCCTAAGCAAAAGAAAGGATTAATTAAATAAAAAATAATAATAATTAATTTTATTCATTACAACAAACCAGAAATTATTTTAAAATTAGTATTTTCATTATACTCTTGTCGAGTTTCGACTGTTTATTTTTAGGTTATGTTAATTATTAACTTGTCATTAGAAAAATCTATACATAAATTATCGCCTTTAATTTTCTTTAATTAATGTTACGTTAAGCCATATACGCAAGTGCATAAACTATTCAATTATAATTTCTGTTCATGGCTAGAGAATCTAAATTCGTGAAATAATTTCGCAATCTTAGCTATAATCTCCATGATTTCACAACTAGAATAAATAAACTAAATAAAACTTTTTATTTGCACGTACAAGACATCTAAATCGTCGAAATAAAAAATATTTCCGGTCAAGTACATTAACTTTCTGCTCATTGCTCTGAACACAAAAATTATAAACACGTCTTGTCTCGTCTTAATATCACACTTTGATAAATAAAATTATTATACAAAGTGTACCAATAAATCTACCAGCAACCAAACACCAAAATACATTTGAATCTTCAACCCATTACATCCTGTATAAACAAGTGTGACAATGACAATTGCCAAGAAGCACGAACTTCCTTTTACTTGTACTTTTTGCTTCAACTACTCAACTTCTTCATCCAACATTTTAATATACGTTCTGCTCCATGCATACAGCGAGTCAGTAATCATAACGTTTTTTTCCTATTAGTATACTTCAATTTAAAACACTCGTAAAGCAAGGAAGCCAGTCTTCTTGAAGAAATAAACACGTGGTCACTTTTTATGATACGTCTTGATGGTTTATGAGCTGATGAAAAAAAACGTGCAGCATGTGCCCACTTAATACGCGCATACTTAATAATCTCTGATTGAAGAAGTGCATTTGGTGTACAAATAAATATCGCCGGCGAGTGGGAAGGAAGTGTTATGGTTGTTGTTGTTGTTGTTGCTTTTTTATTGAATTTCTACGTTTTGTTCATGAGCCGCGGCGAGCACGCGAGTCGTCTTTGCGTCGGCGAGCCGTAATATTATAATGATTTATATATTATTAAATATGCAAGGAAAAGAAGCAGCGCGGCGCTGAGTGTTTTTTAGTGTACGATAATGCATTCGAGATGCTCTTGTTACATGCGAATGCACTGTGAAAATGTGAAGTGCGGCAATTAATTTCGAATTATAGTTTAAACAATTTATGCGCGCAGAGAGCGCAATATATTTCACGCGCAGCTTGAATTTGTTGATAGATTAATGCTGTTTATAAAGTGTGCCTGCCAGCCAAGTTATGAAAAGTGAACTTAAACACACCGTGGTAGCCGTGCCATGTACTTAGCTCGGATTAATATTAGAATTTGTGCTTTAATTTTGAGTCGTAAAGTTAATTTATGTTTTAACACAATTAACGCAACCTACACATGTTTTTTGATTGTAAATTAACAGTAAAATTACACAAATATTCGCGTGGGCTTTAACAAATAGCCTTAAATTAATTATTTATAACAAATAGGAGTGGTTTTTCAAGTACATGTGAGGTTGTATAGTAAATGTAAAACTAATTAATAACGTCTGATTATGCTAAAATATAGATCGCAACTTTTCATTTAACGTGTAACGTTTTCAATGTAATTTTTAATATTTCAGGAATTAGATTTAGAACAGTTCAGTTATTTAAAAAAAAGGAATAAGATTTTGAGGTTAGGTTTGGTCAACTGGTTGCCTAATTCTTCTGCCATTAAATTTAAATTAATATATTAACATAACCTTCAACTTTAACATTAAAAGAAATGTTTGGTTTTAAGGAAGAAGTTAATGTCTTTTACACATTAATTAATTTTACAAAATCCTAAAGTGAATTTATTTATCGTCTGCATTACGCATGTGCAGATTTCTTGAAGAGAGTAATATCTAAAAGATCCATTAATTGATTTAATTATATAAAAATAATCAAAGATTTGAGGTTAGATTTGCTCAACAAGTTGCCTATTTCTGTTGCCAATTAAATTTTAATCAATAAGTTAACTTAACTTTCATCTTTAACTTGAAAAGAAATGTCTGAATTTAAGAAAGATGTTAATTACTTTTACACCTTAATTATTTTTACAAAATACAAAACATCTTGAAGAGTGTAATATCTAAAAAAACTATTAATCAATGATTTTGAAGTTAGATATTGGGTTGCCTATTTATTTCGCGAATTAAATTTTAATCAATAATTCAACTTAACCTTCAAGTTCAACTTCAAGAAATGTTTAGATTAAAGAAGGATGTTAATGTCTTTTACACATTAATTATTTTTACAAAACCCTCAAGATTTGTTTACGTCTACACTGCGCATGTGCAGCTTTCAAGCCATCTGCCCTTTGTTTACTCAAACGTTTTTCATCTTCTTCTTCTTCTTCTTCTTAATAGCATGCTCTGTTCATCAGAAGTTTTGCATTATTTACATAGCCTATCAGCTTCTGTTTCTTATCGAACGTACCTAAACTAAATAATCAACACAAAACCAACGGAAGAAAGCGATGCGCTGCGCAGTGTCGCAACAACGCTGACACTTATTGAATCATCACTCGAAGTGAACGTCTGCGAAATTGGATATTTTAAGTAACAATTCGACTAATTAGCAAGAAACGCAATAAATGGCGCTAATTCTACGCGCGTGCTCGACGTATTGCGTTTCGATGTAAGAAAACCGTTCGTTAACATTCACGCAGCAAAATAGAATGCGCGATGATGGCGCGCAAAGACAACATCATCGTTAAGCAAACAATTAGAATTATTCCGAATCGAAAATGTACACACGCGCGGCGACGAAACAAGTGCAATGCTATATTCGCACAAATGCGCGAGAGAAAACCTAATGAATGAGCGACGCGCTTCGTTTATTTATAGTAATGTAAACTTTTCTTGCAATTAGCACGACGTAATCCATGAACAAACATCGATTTTCTGCGCGCGTTTCGCCCTTTCGCAATGCACAAATGTTGAACGCTTCGCATGAATAATACAAGTGTTTAATTAACAATTGATCATGCGTTTAAAGCGATGCTTGTTTATGTTTGCTAATCATTATTTGTTTTAAAATTCATAACATGTTAATTTTATTCATTAGTGCAAAGCAGAAATTATTTTAACATTAGTATTTTCATTATTCCTCTTGTGTGCATTCGTTTACCATATAAATTAAAAACCAAAAATATAATTTCAGGTTATGTTCGTTATTCACTTGTCGTTAAAAAAATCAATACATAAATAAGCGTTAATAACAATTAATTAAATGAAAAAAAGTAAAATTAATAATTAATTTATTCATTACTACAAAGCAGGAATTATTTTGAAATTATTTTTAGGTTGTTAATTATTAATATGTCGTTTGGAAAAATCAATACATAAATTATCGCCTTTAATTTTCATTTAATGTTACGTTAAGACATATACGCGAGTGCATAAATTGTTCAATTACATTTTCTATTCATGTCTAGTGGTTCTCGTGCGCAGAGATGCATTAGCATTCATTCACAACAAATTATTTACATTTTCCGAGATAATTAAACGAGCGCCTGAATGAGCTGAATAAACGCAGAAAACACGATGGAGCGCATGCGAAGTGCAAGATTCGCTTAAATTATAGCCGCGATCGCACGATTTAACTGTTTTTGTTATAGATAATGGCAAATGCGCAAGCCGACTTAAGCTGGTCGCACATGCGCACGCCATGTCGGAATATTGAGCGCGCGACCGTAGATGGTTTATTAACGGTGTCGAACATTAAAACCTGTCGTTATTTCGCATTAGTTTGCTTGTAGACGCACCTAAATTAGCATAATATCAATCTCCGTATTGGCATGCAGCGCATTAGCCGGCTGTAAGGTGAGGAAAGAATGCGAAAGTTCGCATTGCCCAATAGAGGCGAGCGCGCTTAATGCTCATTAACGTTCAATAAGCGATTTACAAACAGACGGCGCGCGCGCGCATTGCCTGCATTGTGCACAAAGAATAACTCACAGTCGAGCGTGTGTCCACCTGATATTCGCTGTAAGCTGCGTAACATGTTCACTACTAGTGCTAATACTAAACGAACTGAGAATGAGTCTCTTCTCGTTTGCTGCGCTTCGACAATAATAATCCACAATGAGTCTGCAGCGCGCAAGCACACAATATCAACTTCTTACATCTTCGATCCACTCTGAGCGCCTTCTTCGAATGCGCGTTCGCTGACGATGCGATGCGATGCAATCGTACAATCGCGCTCCTGATGAATCGTTTGCGTTTCTCATTTTGTTCAATGCTTTTTAAGCGCATTCCAAACACGATTTTTGACAAAGCGCAATAGAAATTACCACAAGGATATAGTGGCCCAATCAATTTGACAAATACGGTAAATTTTCTTTGTAATAACTCTAGTTGTCAAGATTTTTGTCACATAAAATTTTACGGGCAATTCCAATTGCTAACCTCAATTATTACATAATTATTCCATAATTTAAGGTTAAAACCTTTTATTTTAAGAAAAAAGTTTAAAATGTTGTAGGTAGGAAGTGTTGTCAATATTTTAACTGCAAAATTATAAAAGGATGATAATTTTAAGAGTCCTAACCTAATCCTAACCGAAATTATAAAATATTGTAATAAAACCTTTTATTTTAAGAAAACAAGTCAAATTCTTGTTAGGAGAGAATATTGGTGTCTCATAATAACAAAACGATGATATTTTACGGATAACTCCAATTCTAAGTTAAATAAGCTAGATAATTATAGCAGAATTTGAGGTTAAAATCTTATGTTTTAAGAGAAATGTTTTAAATCTTGTAAATAAAAAGTATTGTCAACATTTTTGAGCATAATGATAAAACGATAATGATTTTACAGTTAAATTCAATTCCTAACCTAAATTATCACATAATTATATGATTTATGATTAAATGCTTTCATTTTAAGAAAAAAGTTAATAATCTGGTAAGTAGAAAATGTTTTCAATATTTTTATCGCATATTAGCAAAACGATGATAATTTTACGGGTAACTCAAATTCCTAACCTAACTCATTACAAATTTATAGCATAATTTAAGGTTAATACCATTCAATTTAGGAAAAAAGTAAAGAATCTTGTATGTCCAAAGTATTGTCAATTTTTCTCGTACCATAGCCAAACCATATTAATATGACAATAAATCCAATTTCTAACCTAAATTCTTAAAATTATTAGATAATTATAGTATAATTTAAAGTTAAAATTGTTTGATTTAAGAAAACCAATTAAAAATCTTAGTAAATCTTAGTAAGTAAATATTCTGGTAAGTAACAAATGAAAAGTATGTTCTAATTGCATAAAGTTCTTGCTAATATTATAAACAAATAAGCGGGAGACATTAAGTGATTGGGCATTGTTGATTGCGGAATGCTATCGAAGTGGTATTCATGAGTCTACACTTAATCCGGATTACAATAAGCATCCTTATAGCAGCTGCTGCTTGCTGGCGCTCAAGAGGACCGAACGACCACAATAGGTCATCGATACCCTTCCCGTAAAATGTAGGAAGTGCCCGTGCTCTAATGCCCGGGACGCACAAACGTACGACTTAACAGATTCCCGCTTTTCTCGGATTATCCATAATCTCATTCAACATTGTTGCTGCTCTCGCATTTCGTCTCTTGTTGCGCAATTAGAACTTGCTCAAGCATGCATTGTCAAGAGTACCCAGTTTAACAACTAACTATTTACTACAAATAGCTTCTAACAAGTTTACATATTATTATTATTTATGATAATGTTTTCGACTATAAATACTTCTGTACATATTGAAATTCCATTAAATAATTTATAACTTATTACTATGAACTAAAACTTGAGTAATTTACAAATTATTTATAGATCAAACGTGTATTAAAGATTTTTAAAATATTCAGAATTATAATCTGATATTTTTACATTCCATTAAATAATTTAAAACTTTTTACAGTGAACTAAATCTTGAGTAATTTTACAGAATGTCTAATAAATTATTTATAAAACTCTGGTATTTTCTTTCAAAATTTACTAGATTTTTAAATTCCATTAAATAATTTATAACTTTTTACTGTGAACTAAAACTTCAATAATTTTGTAGAATGATGAACTATTATTTATAGATATAACGATTATAAAACATTTAAAAATTATTATAGAATTATAAAGAATTTAATGTGATATTTCCTTTTATAAATGAGTATATTTTTAGAAATATCAAGTTGTCGTTGTACGAACATAAAATACAAACTGTCAGCGAAAGAAGTGTGTGACAATTAACAAATAATAACCGCAAAGATGTCGCAAATGTTACATGGAATATTTCTTTATTTGCACGCCGGTCTCATCGTCGGGAGCGTAAATAAACAAAGATGTTGCAGTGTAAAATTTTACGATCTATAAATTTCGCCGAGAAATGCTTCATGAATATAATTCCCATGTACTCAAGTCAGCATGTTTCGTTTATGGTGGGTATCCGGAATTTCAGTCGCAGTGCAAAGTAACGTACTACAACGCGATGGATGGTGGCCACCGCCGCCTTTTTTCCGCGCGCGCAGAGAGCTCTTTCTACGGTTGATAACGATATGGAATTCAATTCGCATTTTATGCATTCCATCCGCACTGCTTAAGCGTTGCATTTATAAATAAATTCCGCGTTTAGGCAATTTCGCTTAAAAATTAATTGCAGTGCGCACACGTTTTAGTGCCCGACTCATAAACGTTGAATATTTTCCGAAAAGTATGCGTTAAAATATTCATAAATCTTCGTTTATTATCTGTTTAAATATCATTTTATATGGCTGTTGATGAAATTTTAATTATTCATATAAATTATATTCACTTAATATTCTTTTTATAATAAAATTTATTCAAAATTAATCACAATTAAACAATTAATAAAAAAAAGTTATTATTTTTCAATAATACGTGTACTTAAACTGTTTAACTTCTCATTAAATACTCTCTTAAAATTAATATGAAATCATTCGTCTTAATTACATTTTAATTATCTATCGGTAATAAATTTTATAGGTACAAATAAGTTTCAGTTCATTAATTACCTAGTCACTTACCTTAAGTAACTTCGTTTTGCCGGAGTATAGGACGCACATACCGACGACACGCAAAATTTATAAGATAATTCTTAGTAAATCTTATTTTAACGTGACAAAATAATCACTAAAAATTGTTGTTAACACAACATAATTAGCAGTATTCAGTTCTAAATAAGGAGTATATGGAATTAGTGGTTTCCATAATCGTTCAACTGCTCGTAAGTCATATTTAGAAGTCGTATTTAGGAGTCATATTTAGAAATTTTAGGCCTTGGCATCATGAGAGACTCACTGAGACGCACTTAAAATTTGGTCGTAGTTTTCCGGATGAAAAGTCTAGAAAATACCTTACTTTCTTTAACTTATTGTAGTTATCGATTATTTAACTTTGTAAATAAATAATTAAGCGAGCATAACCTCAATAATAATGTGAAAATTAACTGTTTTTAAATGACATTCATATCTCTACTCAGCTTCTGGTACGAAAGTGTTATAAATCCAATATTTTCATATTCAGTGGTTTTTTTCCATCTGGCATAAGAAAAATACTCAAGATTGGGTACATAATATGAAATCAAATTTGTAATATTAATATATTGTGCACTTTAAATGTTCTTTATGAACTGTGCATTCAGAAAACCTGCATATCCTTCTTGCTAGTAGAATACGAATGAAGCAAATGTGTTCACATGTTTGAAGTGTGAAATTTTGCACCTTCTTTGGAAACACCTTATTTGTAGTATTCATTATCGCTAATCTACGATTATTATCATTTATTAGTTTAACCTTACAATGGTTTTCACAGCTTATTATTAAATGATTACTACTGCTAATCATTATCATTAATTATCGACAATTGCGATTAGATATTTTCACACCTTTTCTCGCACTTATAAACATTTACTCATTCTACATCATTCTTCCACTTTTAATATAAGATATCGTCAGCAAATCGTCTCCAAATCTATCTTATAAATAGCAGGAATTGCTGGGAAATTTGCCTATATTCTTTATTTAGGACTTAATATTGCTAGTAGGTATAATTTATATTAACAACAAATGAACATATTAATTTGAAAAATCGTTTTAAATAATTGAGATTCTTTTCATAGTCCAACAAAGCCAGTAATTTTTTTGGGCAAAAATCTGTTTAATCTCATTGTCTAATTAACAGCTTTTATAATTTCAACATTTCTCTCGCTAAAAAGCAAAAAAAAGATGAAAAAATACGGAATGAGAAATCATAAAATAAAAAACAATTATATACGTAGCACTATTACTCGAACACTTTCCTGTTATTGATGGAGTTTTTCTATAATAATCCAATCATTTTAGTGCATAATACGTGACTAGGGCATTAATTACGCGATCCACAGCAATCGCCATCGCATCATCATCATCATCGTCGTCATAGAATAAACTAATGAGGATGCAACTGAAAGCAAACGACTCTGCTCGCGCGCGCAGAGTCGTTCGTTCATGGCGATCCGCGATCCGCGATGCGATGATAATCGCCAACTTTTTGTCGCTTGTCCTTCTCTCAACTTTATTCTGCGCGCATAGCCGCCTCGCGTCGGTAAGAAAAGGCAACGAATGTAAATGTGTTTGTATGCTTAGTGTTCTTTTCGTCCACGTAGCCGACTGTATATCTGTATTTTATTCACCATTGCACTGCGCGACTAGTGCAAGCGCGATAGACTCGTCGAATAATGCACAAAGAATCGCAAACAGAGCAGGACGGGAATTCATTCGGTGCTAATGCGCAATGGAATGTCTTCGGCGAGCACACACTTTAAAAATACTTAAGAGAATCGATTTGATGCTAATTATCCGAATGCATAATTAATTCGGTTTCGCATTCGCTGCGCTCTCTCACTACGAGACCTCACGAATGAAATTCTAATCCAGTTTATCCACTTTATTTTATCTAAATCCTCACTCGTCAATTTGTTTACACTATTTCACAGATTTCCATAAAACTAACATCTCAAATCAATAAAACTCGTCGTAAATTTAAGATTTGGCGAAATTAGTTAAAACACTTTGTATAAAATAGTAATCGATTCGCCAAGTACGCTCGCATTTAAATGGAAACAATGAAATTTTATATCCGCATTCGTCCTTAACGTCCTCCACCTCTTCGTCCTCGTTCGCATTGTCGACGCGAATGTCGTCCTTGCGCCCGAAAATGTTCCTCGTTCTCGTTATGTAAAAGGGTGAAGGAGGTTACTTTAATTCACAAATCACTGAATATTCGCCCAAAAATTTCCTCTTCATTTCACTCCATAATCTTTCAATCTCTAACATTGATTAGATACTCATATATACCTATGTATGATACACTTTTCAATACTCACTTATTTTTTTATTGTTTTCTGAGAAAAGTTTGTCTGCCTTACCTATCACGACCAGTCTCGACGAAAAAGGTGCAAACATTTTGCAAAATTTCTTGCATTAATGGATAGCTGGATAACTCCTCTTTCGATTGTGCAAATAAGAAAAGTACACTTTTCCTTGTTTATTTGTTATTATCAATTTAGTATCGAAAATCTCGCCAAATTTCGTGATGATCCATGTTCAATTGTTTCTTATCAAAAATGGTGTAAACATTTATCAAATTATCTTGCAGTACTAGATAGCTGGATAAATCCTCTTTCGATTGTGCAAATAAGAAAAGTACACTTTTTCTTGTTTATTAGTTATTAACAATTTAGTATCGAAAATCTTGCCAAATTTCGTGATGATCCATCTTCAATTGTCTGTTATCAAAAATGGTGTAAACATTTATCAAATTATCTTGCCGTACTAGATAGCTGGATAAATCCTCTTTCGATACTAAATTGATAATAACTAATAAACAAGAAAAAGTGTACTTTTCTTAT